>DWHP01006167.1:0-11546 GCA_018247895.1 Parnassius honrathi | reverse complement strand
AAACCCTCTCAGAAATGAGGGGAGGCCTGTGCTCAGCAGTGGGACGTATATAGGCTGTAACTTTACTTTACTCTACTTTTATAAAGAAATGAATAAATAAATGTTCTTTGAATAAAGTCCATTCGGTATATTTTCTTTAAAGCATAGGAATTGTAATGTTTGGAAATTTTAATTCGACTGCGATTTAATTTAACATTACATGTAATTCACCCAAAACAAATTCTGTATTGAAAGCATTACTTTGAGGCTGACTTATAATCATCATGAATTCGCATTTAAAATAAATATTAATAAAATTACCCATGTTACTTTGTTCATCCCTCAAGCGTTTCTATACCACGACACATTTAATACATATATCTTCAACATATTATCATTTAAAAGATTATCTTTCATTCACGCGCGGACTTCAATAATGAACCCTATGATTATCTGCACTTAACACGCTCGAAACATCGTACGCAAATGAAAATTATTTTCTGAGTATCCTACGAGGCATCAATTTTCTCCACGTTATTATTTTTTTGTGTCCCCGAGGGTCCTTGTAAAATAACATGTTATTAGAAAATGTATGTAAACAACTATAGCCTAAAATAAAATTATTTATGGTGGAAGAGCCACGCTGCAGCTATATTATAGTTGTAGCATGAATGGGTCGAATAAACCGGGGTAGGATCACGAAGAATACCGGCGTAAATAGCAGCTTAATGCTGCTGTGTTTCGTATGGTGAGTGTAGAGAACCGGAGACCCATTTTACTGGAAACGAGACATTCCGACTTAGCCTTCAGGAGTTACAACGTATCTATCTCCATTTTAATTCTCAATCGAGGATAGATGTAGATATCTATGGGCCACATTATTGTTAAGTGGACTGTGTGCACGTTTTTCACCCTTATTCTATTTTTTTTTCACTAAAAACCAAAAATGGTATTCACGATAGAGTAGATCATTTCTTACTTCGTACTTTCCTTATTTATTATACAAAGTATTCATTATACAAAGTATTCATTTGCATATTATATTTTTAATACATCCCAATTATAATCTGTTATAGCTATATAGTTTTGGAGTAGGAAAAATGGTGGAGTAGAACTCCTACTCACTGACCTATAGAATTCAGTACCTCATATCATCCTGTGTGTTCGCTAAGTGGTGACAGAGGGTGCTGAAACAAAAGATGAGCAACAGCATTTTCCTGGTAACAATAAAAAGTGCGGTTGCTATCCTACCTGTTAAACATGGTAACTATGGCAAAATCCCACCTATTAAGCAATCTATGTAAGAAGACATATACTCAGCAGTGGTTTATTTTTTATGGAATAAAGGTTGCAAATAAGCACACAGTCCACCTGATTGTAAGTGAATGCTGTGGCTCATAAATATTTAAACCAATCCTCGATTAAAAATCAAAATACAGATGCGTTTCCAACCCTGAGGACTAAGACAAAATGCCCACATGAAACACAGCAGCATTGAGCTTCTATTATAAGCTAGTATTCTGTGAGAGCGTGATCCAACCTCAGTTGAGCCGGCCCTTCTGTGCTACAACCATAATGTAGCTCATCAGCATGACTATACTACGTAAACATGGCTCTACCGCGTAAAAGGTATATGATATATTGGAGACATGAATTGACATACATATTTCTAATCTTATTAATATAGATAAAAATTTGCCACCACAAAACTTGATAGTCATTTAATTCAATATTTTGAAAATAACCTAATTTCCTCTTGTAAACTGAATGAAAAACGTAAACAAATGTTCTTAACATATTTCTCACCTTACAGTGTATTAACGAATGCAAGCATTGAGGGCACTGCACTCACTTAACACCTTTAACGCCTCATCAAGAAGGTAACTCCGTAATTCTGAGTTACATAAAGCTTAGTTCCGCTGTTTGAGTTACAAAAGCTTGTGTTTTATGTTTAAGTTCTTGCTATGTGTATCTATTAGTTAAAGGTGCCGCAAGGGGCACTTTTATGACCCAATTCTTTTTTTATGTTCACAAATGTCTATCATATCATTTCTTTCACAATGATAATATTCTTATTATACCAAGGGGAAGGTTTATTAAGGTTCTAGTGTTCTAGAAATGTCTTATAAGTATTGTTGAAATAACTAATTAAACTTAAAAAAGTTATAACAATGAAATAGAAAATGGTAGAGTAAAAAACCTGAAATAATAAATAAAAGATTGAACCAATGTCAATTATAATATAACGGAAATAGTTTTCATCAAAGCTATGCCATTGACTAATAAAATAAATATAGTATACCGACGGATGGTGTTGACGATCGCAGAAACATTTGAAAGGAAACGCGGCGTCACTTGGCGATTATAAATTTCCGTGTACGTCTGTCTTTACTTGGAACGTGGGTAGGCAAGCTTTATGCCGATTGGCGTATTTTGTAGGATTTGTACTTCGTTTTGTTCCGAATAGAATCCGAGTTGGAAACGACTGAAAATATATTGGAAATGCTTTGACAAAGCTATCTTTGAATCTATCTAAACTTGTAGCTAAGGGAAGGAATGAAGAAATCGTGTAGTTTAGAAAAATGAAAATTATGTAGTTATACTGAAATAACACATGAATGATTATTTTATTTTATGAGAAATGGTAATCTGCGATACCAACGCAGTAATTCATAGATAGGCTTACCAAATTTTGAGATTAAGTTAAGTAAAAATATAAAATACAGAAATTCAAAAATACACATTTAAAATTCAAAATACGCCAACATTACGTGGCAGAGCCATGCTGCAGCTATATTGTGGTTGCAGCACGAATGGCTCGGCTCGACCGGGGCAGAACCACGCTCTCACAGAATACCAGCGTCAAATAGTAGCTTAATGCTGCTGTGTTTCGTACGGTGAGTGTAGAGAACCAGATATCCTTTTTACTGGAAATAAGGCATTCCATCTAAGTACTCACGGCTGACAACGCATCTGCATTTTGATGTGTTATCGAGGATAGATGTAGATGTCTATGAGCCGCAGCAACCACTTACCATCAGGTGGACTGTGTGCTCGTTTATCACGCTTATTTTATAAAGAAAAACATACACTGGGGCAGCGTAGTGTACACTTCCTGCCAGCCTCAAAAATGACAGGAGGCCTGTGCCTAGGAGTGGAACGTAGATAGCCTATAACTTTACTTTTAATACTGATAAATTTAAATAGATATATTATAATAATTAGAACTCTTTAACCGTATACTGTCGATGTAAGATTATGCACTAACCATCTCTTCTCGTGGATATTTAAAGTGGCGACAGAACAAAATTGAAAGAGGAGATTGGCAGTAGCGTGTTGCTAATAACAACTCAATCTAATAAAAACTACGGTTGTCAATCCTACCCTGGCAATTATAGCACAATCCCCTATGGCAATCTATGGAGTAGGCCCATATTCAGCAGTAGACTTTAATGGTTATAATGGATTGATTTTTTTGATAGGATAGAGTGACAAACGAGCACTCAATCCACCAGATGGTAAGTGGTTGCTGTGGCCCACAGACATCTACATCTATCCTTGATTACAAATCAAAATGCAGAAGCGTTGTCACCCGTGAGGACTTAGATGGAATGCCTTAGTAAAGGTTCCCTACACTCACCATACGAAACGCAGCAGCATTAAGCTACTATTTGACGCTGGTATTCCGTGAGAGCGGTCGAGCCCACCCATTCGTGCTACAACTATACTACTAAAATATGACTCTATCACGTAAAATGTGGATTAATTGGTATAACATTGTACCAGTTGTAAGCCTGCATTTATACGAGTCCAAGACTTAAAAAACGATGTGTTTATCGGAATAAATTACAAAATATTATTTTGTTTTTGCAATGACTACAGCTCCAATTCGACTAGATCCCACAGTTTACTAGATCCCACAATTTACTAGTCACCAATAAGGCAATTAATATGTGCAGTGTGTACACTGTACAGTCGACGCAGGACATCCGCGCCGAGCCACCCTTAAAAGGGAAACGACCGGGCCTCCATAGTAATGAGAGTTGATTTTTTTTTTGCTATAAAAGGGAGGTTCAATAAACTTATAATTACTTCATTTAATAATTAAACAGTCATAATGAAGTTATCAGTCCATATTGCAAGATCAAGTAATGACGGCACCTCATGTTCTCTGGGGATTTCAACTACTATTGTATAACAGCTTGAAGTAAGCTTTTTAGAGCTTTCAATTAATCTTAATGCAATTCAACTTAACTTAATAAGAAATAACTTTGTTTATCACTTAACGATTATCTTACACTAGATTTCCAAACTTGCAGTACAGTAATTAATTTACTACTGACCTGGCTTCACACGGATGTTTTCTGGATCTCGACAACAGCGCCAGGTACCAGGTCCAAATATGAATATGAACTATCTAAGAATCCATTGAAACACACAACAAAAATTTCATCAAAATCGGTTGGATGGTTTCAGTCTATAACGAACATAGGTAGAAATATTTATTGTGTTTTATATAGATAGATGGATCCCGAGATTTGAATTTGTTGTAGAGTATAGTATGTCAGTTCTAGATTTCTAAACTATATATTAATACATAGTAACGTATTGGTTACAGAAAGTTAGAAATATTATTATAGGATATAATAATATCCTCCAGACCGAATTTCGATCACGGCGGCCACTTTCAACGGAGACTAGTCATCAGCGCATGACAGGATTATAGTGCCCAAGTGTATGCGCATGCACAAGTGCACTCTCTATTCCTTCACTCTCATAATCTGATAAGACGGTAAACCGACACGACCGGAAAGCACTGCCGCTTTCTGAGGCACGGGCGTGAGACACTGCCAACTTCGTAACTCTGTGCAACTACTGAGAATTTCTTGACAGAAAAACTCAATAATTATTTTTTGCCCGACCCGCGATTCGAACCCAGGACCTCATGATCAGCAGTCGCACTACTACAACCACTAGACCAACGAGGCAGTCATATATATATATATATATAGTATATGTATGATATTATTATAGTATATATAGCATTTGTCTTGAATGAATGTGTCACTAGTGGTAGAGGTAAACAATGACCTCCAATAAGAATTACTAATAACCTTTATTAAAAAAATATATTATTTTTTATAAAAAAAATGAATCAATGAGTTTCAAGAGCTTAAAAGTGAATATTATAATAAGTTTGAAGGAAGGCGTCAGAGAACACTCAAATTTTTAAGGAGATTTATATTATTCAATCAAATTCAATTTAAATCTATTCAATTATTTTCTGTTGAAGTAAAACTTCTTTAAGCGGTACTTGAGGGTAACTCAAACCTTTTCTTGATCGGAAGTTGGTTAGGAAAATCTGTGAAACATTTACAGACTTTCACGAGTGTATAAAGGTGGTTACTGAGTATAATATTTCGTGATTATAATATGTGTTATATAAACATATTATATAAAACTATCAGGCATTACACATTATAGTTAAATTCATTCTTTTGAATAAGATAAGAGTGACACAAACGACCACATAGTTCAACTGATGGCAAGTGGTTGCTGTGGTCCATAGACATTTATATTTATCCTCAATTACGAATCAAGACACAGATATGTTGTCACCCGTGAGGAATAAGATCGATTGCGTCGTTTCCAATAAAATGGATATTCGATTCTCTATACTCACCAGACGAAGCACAATAGCGTTGAGCTGCTTGTTTACGCTCGTATTCTGTAAGAGCCTGGTCTTTCCCTGGTCGAGCCGATCCGTTCGTACTACAACTAGACTACTAATACAGTTGTAGCATGGCTCTTCCATGTAAAAAAATATTTTTACATAGTTAAGTACTAACAATTACTTATCCATGTAGTGGCAGTGTAAGAATATCCACGAACAGTGAATATTCATTATTGGGATGTATTAAAAAAGTATGTTATATTTTTAATAAATCCAAATACATGTAGTAAGTTCTATCAGTACTTGATTGGTTTTTTCTTATCTATTTTATATAAATGTATTTAACTCTCAGCGGTCAATGTACGTTATGTATGTGCTGGTATACTGCCACGTGTTGTTTCTACCCTCTCCGTAGTAGGGACGAAATGGGGAGTAGGATCTACAGGGTTAATTTACAAAGAGTAGTCAAATTTTAATCTTTAGTTCGAATATATAAATAATCAATTTTGAAAGTACGAGTAAATAAGGCTGCTATTTTTATTTGAAATTATCCCGAATTGAACGTAATTTATGGGCAACAAAGTTTATGCCTACCGATCGACCCTTACGAATATCTGCGTGTACAGTAATATCAGTTAAAGTAGTGTATTACCAAGCATTTTTAATTTAAATGATAAAAAGGCAGAATGTTTGAATTTGTTTTAAATGAGGACAAAACGGGGTTTAGAATCTACAGGGTCAATTTACAAAGAGTAGTCAAATTTTAATCTTTAATTTAAATATATAAATAAGCAGTTTTTGAAAGTACAATGTCTGCCGATCGACCCTTACGAATATCTGCGTGCGCGGTAAAATCAGTTAAAATAATGTATTATCACGCAGTTTGAATTTTAAAGATAAAAAGAAAGAATGTTGAGATTTTTTTTATTAATTTTTCATCACCATTTGCCTAAATTACTTATTCTGAATCTTCTCTACAAATTGGTTCGGGTATTACAAAATAACCCTGTATACATTTCAACGATACGGTAAATATTAAGGTGCAGAATTCATCATCTATTTATGAATTTCGACTTTTACGTAAGCTATTTCTATTAATGTCCTATTACGCAATAATTTCTATCCATGGTTATTACTTCTTAACATTACGTCTCATGTTAATATCTTCTTAATTGCAAAGACTTTTTAACCATTCATTAGTTTAACGATCGAATAATTAAGTTCAGTATAAATAGCTTATTTACATTGTCGTTCTCAAAGCTATTTAATGTGTCCTTAAAAGGAATCATTTGACTCATTAAAAGTATACGTTCAAGACTGATTTAAGGAAGTATTTATAAGACATTTTATCTCAGTCCTTAAAGGCTAAATGCGGTTATACCGCATTTAGCCTATGTTAGCATGGAACAGAAAAAAATCGTTTTCATTCAATATAGTTTACAAGAATACGGGCGTATATAACATGCGTATATAATTTTTGACATGGTGGAGTCATGCTGGATCAATATTAGTAGTTTTAGTATAGTTGTAGCATGAATGGGTCAGCTCATCGGGAAAGGACCACGCTCTCACAGAATACCAGCGTAAAATTGCACCTCAACGGTGTTGTGTTTCGTATGGCGTGTGGAGTGTAGAGAACCAGAGACCCATTCTACTGGAAACGAGGCATTTAATCTTGGTCCTCACGAGTGGCAATGCATCTTCATTTTGGTTCCTGGTCAGGGATGGATGTAGATGTCTATGGGCCGCAGCAGGCACTTACCATCGAGTGGACTGTGTACTCGTTTGTCACTCTTATCCTATAAAAAACATGCTTTTGACAAAAACATGGTTTGCAAAAACCTCTGTCCTAGACTGAACTCGGAAGAAAGCTTTTAGAGGACTTTTCTTAAACATTTGTTTACAACTAGTGACTTGCCCTGACTTTGCCTGAATAGGATCTATTAAAAGTCAAGTTTTTAGGAATAAATATAGCCTGGATCAATTCCAGCTTACTATCTATCTAATATGAGTATTGATGGCAAATTAAGGAATAAGTGATAGGTGGCTAGGCTATCGCCTGCACATTGACAAACTCAATATCCCATTAGGCACCTTTTACGATATGTTAAACATGTAAAACAATTGACGCATTCCTTTTTGTAATAAGTTCCTCATAAACATGGGACGTATGTAGGAATGCTCAATTAAATTCTAGCTTTTTATACGTAGTAGAGCCATGGTGCAGCTATATTATGGTTGTACACCGAGTGGGTCGGCTTGACCGGGGAAGGTCCACGCTCTTACAGAATACCAGCGTAAAATAACCGCTTAATACTGCTGTGTTTCGTATGGTGAGTGTAGAGACCCTTTTTTACTGGAAACGAAGCATTCCCTCTTAGTCCTCAGGGGTGACAACGCATCTGCGTTTTGATTCTTAATCGAGGATGAATGTAGATTTCTCTAGGCCACAGCATCCCCTTACCATCAGGTGGAATGTGTGCTCGTTTGTCACCTTTATAGATAAAATCTATATTTTTAAAAAATCGAATGAATGTATGGAATTTAGAAATACTTTATATTAATCGAGATAAAAAAAAATAATTTCCGGAAAAATTTACTTCTTAACGACTATTTTGTTTAGATCCTACGTTTCCCGATATTAAGCAAAAACTGTACATAAAAACTCGAGTGCTTAACAAATATGCATGCGGCGGTAGAGGGAGCACTAAAAGACGTTTAAAGTAGAAAATCCTTGCCTTAAAAGCACAAAATAATTTGATAGTGTACCATCATAGAGTTACAGACAAATGTTGTACTGTTTTATTACACACGCAGACAGTTACCGCTTTGCAAAATGTGCAAAAATAATAAATGAATTGGATAATCTCACAATAACATAACGCGAATTCTTGGAACTACTTGTTTCGCCTTATAAAAATTACCTGTAATTTCATACGAGGGAGTACCTCACGCATAATTTCCTCGCAAAATATCACCCAAAGCAAAAATATTGCAATTCGTTCTGCAACGCTTATTTCAAATTCGACAAGCTATTACGACCTTATTTTATCGCAATAAAGTTCTTTGTTCAATAAAATAAAACATAAAAACGACAGTTAGTGTACCACAATGAATTTTCAACCTTATTGTTGAAGATTTTGAGGCAGCTTTGTTCTTTTTTTAATAATTTTGCACAGGGGTGGTCATCGACGCGAGACGTCACTTCATAAAATCGTTTAAAATGAAAGATAGGAGTAGAAATGAATGGGTGAATAAACTTTTGCATCCACTCCTGGCAGTGTATTATACCTTAATGTACACACAAAATTAAAATAACTATATCTATATAAGTTCCACTACTGAGCACAGGCCTCCCATTTTGCTAGGGTCGGTTATGGAGAACACAGTACGCCACGTTGCGCCAGTGCAGGTTGGCAGGCCTCACAAGATGTCTTCGTAATTCTTTTAATTCCTCGGACGTGCATGTTTCCTCGCGATGTTTTTCTACACTGCCGAAATTATGGTGAATCTGTATTTAAAATTGCAATTAATAAATTGATTGATGTTTGCGGGGACAAAACCCGGGTTACTATAGCACTGTGAAATTTGCAGCGAAAGCTCAATCCTTGAGTAACTTCGGCTTTTAATGTATGTATTATATGAACAATATTTAACATTTTGCTTTTCTTTGTTTTCAGGTCACTGGCAATATTTCTGATTAATAAGGTACATTTTTATTTAACACTTTCCGTTTAAAATATCATTTTTCTTACTGTTTATTTTTAAATTGCATGACATGCAGTTAAGCTTTTTGTAGTGTCACACTCCCACCTATATTCTCTGTTGTTTTCTGCTTGTTATACCATCATTAATCGAAAGCCATAAGATCTTTTTGGTACGGTTTTTACGACACCCATTTGATGAAATGCGGTGATGAATTCACACTATAATGATGACTATACTATAACTAAATGTTATAACACCTATGAATTACAAACTCTTTACAGAAAACCGTATCTAAATCAGTCTGTTTTGGAGATAAATGGGAACATTCGTTTGCACACACACACGCACACACACATACAAACAACCTCTCACCATTAACACATAATTATACATTCCCCATTTCATTTACGGTAATAAAGATTACAAATTCTAGTGAACATGGGTTTCTTCGTAAATATTATTATTCAAAAATATTTTAAGGAAAAAATATTTTAAATAAATATTTTGTAAGAAAGTCTCTATGAAGTGTTTTGAAAGCTCTTAGAAGCACTTATCCAAATATAGAACAAGGCTAACCAAACCCGAGCCTCGTCTCGAAACCTTCTTTATAATCGAGAGGTTTTGCAAAGAGCTACGACACTCAAGGACACTTTACATGAGAAGCTAATAAGCGACGAAGGTTCCTTAAGAGTTATTTTCTGTTTAGTACCAAGGAGTCTGCTGGCTTTGTTGACATAGCACAAATTTATAATAAAATTAGTAGGGGATCCGTAGATGTATTCAAAATATACGTATCACTCGTATGTAAAGTAATTGTAAAGTAAAGTAATCGTGTAATAGCGGTGTAGGAGTATACACTTTCATAAGAGGCGACAGATGGAAGTAAATCTGGAGATGGGCGGAATCGTCTTCCTAATAACGACTTAAATTAAAAAAAAACTGCTGTTGCCGACCCGCTTGCCTAGTGTCGAAACTATCCTCCCTATGAGGCATCCCCCTTTTACTAAAACGAGGCATTTCATCTTAGCCCTCACAGGTGACAACGCATCTGCATTTTGATTCGTAATAGAGCATAGATGTAGATGTCTATGGGCCGCAGTAACCACTCACCATCAGGCGGACTGTGTGCTCGTTTGTCATCGTATCTTATTAAAAATAAATACTTTTTCGTGTGAGATTCAAAGCCGCGACCCTCGGCGCTACAACTCATTGCAAAGTCACTGCGCCACTGCGCCTCCAAAATTATATTTGTAGTTTCAAATTACGCGATCAAACCAAATGTGATCCCCACTGCGTTAGAACCAAAGGAATTGGTAGTTAAATTATAATTCATATAGAAGTACACATTTGGAAGTATGTCGACAGACACTTACTGCCCTAAGACTTCCTATACTCGATTCGACACGATTTACTCGTTTAAATAAAATAAATAAATTTAGGATCATTTATAGTGTAGTTTTTTCGTACTCCAGTCTTAACTAGACAAACCTGATTATTTACAAAGATGCCCAGATAGCTCGCTTGCGGTAAACTAGAGCGAACAAGTCTTGATCATACCGATTTAGGAAGGCATACTGTTAGAATTTCATGAGTCTTTGATACTAAGACAAGTAATGTCGTAATATAAACCTTGGGTAGGTGTGTTAATATTAGAAAAATATACTTTACAAAATAGTAACTAAAAAAATAAAAGTTACAGCCTATATTCGTCCCACGAATGGGTACAAAAGTATACGCCGCGCTGCACCAATGTGTGTTGTCGGAATTTACATGTTTTCGAAATATTTTTTTGAAGCGAAAACTTCTTTAGCGGCGTTGTACACTTTTTCTGTAATGGGTAAAATATTATACTCGCGTCAGGTCACATGTACTGATCGAAAATTCGTAAGACGAATGGACAGAGACAGCGGGCGCGGCGTAGAAGAGGAAGTATCTCCCTCTCTTTCTACGGCGTGGCGAAAATGTATGCCTGTGCTTGATTTCTGAGAGATAAACTTTTTAATGTAATATAAATTGTCAGGTTTGTGTACGATAGCGCAATAAATAAATATTGTATTCTACCACATAAATTATGGTAATTTTATACTGATAATTAAAGCAATTCGTATAAAATTATTCCCTAACCATTCCAAAATATCAAAAATGCACAATGTTAATATTCAAGTTTTCACTTCAGCCGGCACTC
>DWHP01006166.1:0-11546 GCA_018247895.1 Parnassius honrathi | reverse complement strand
AAATAAATATACATTTACGTAATTTCAACCTTAAATGCATTGCCTATAATTGTATTCACAAAGATCCGTACGAAAAGCAATACATTTTTATGATTGATACTGGCTGGTCAACGCGTACCAAAACAAATTCAACCTTACACGCGTCTTTTAAAGTCAGAATCACAAAGTGCTAATAAAAAGAAATGATGTTAGGTTTTCGGG
This sequence comes from Parnassius honrathi, assembly GCA_018247895.1. Lineage (NCBI taxonomy): Eukaryota > Metazoa > Arthropoda > Insecta > Lepidoptera > Papilionidae > Parnassius > Parnassius honrathi. The sequence continues at coordinate 11,345 of DWHP01006166.1, read as the reverse complement.
CATTAGGTTTATTTCGTTACGGAATTTCTTGATTCGGTCGCCGCGCTCAAAGCCCGCGATAAAAGCTATACAAAAGCTTAAAAAAACTGCGCTTGTCAATCCGAATGCCTACATGTGTGGCAACATTTTCTTATAAAATTAAAGTGATAATCGAACACATTCAACCTTATAGTTTTTTTATAGGAGAGGGACAAACGAGCATACGGCTCACCTGATGATAAGTGATTACCCCGCTCAAGAACAACTGCAAAACCAGGGGAATTGCGGATGCATCGCCGGCCTTTTAAAAATGTGTAGGCTCTTTTCTTGAAGGTCCCTAAGTTGTATCGGTCCGAAAAAATCTCTGGTGGTAGTCTATTCTACAAGGAAGTTGTGAAGGAAAAAAACTTTTTTTAAATTGTACAGTGGTGGACCGCCAGTCATCCAGATGGTATGGATGGTGTCGCGAGTTACGTCGCGATGTACGATTGTGAATTTGTGTGGCTGCAATTAGTCTGAACAAATTTTCAGAGCCCACCCCGTGGTAGATGCGGTAAAATACGCAAAGAGATGCAACATCTCCTCGCAGCGCTAGTGAGTTAAGTCAATTGGTCGTCGACAATTCTAAGTGGTCTGCGCTGGATGCGATTAAATGGAAGGAGCTGGCACTGGGGAGCCCCAGCCAGGAGATGGGAACAGTATTCCATGTGCGGTCGAAAATGAGCTGGCATGAAATACTGTCCTGCTCTGATGAGCACGCCAAGCCTTGTAGAGATCAATTTGGCCTTCTCTTCCAAGTGAACACGAAACTGTACGTCACTCGATATGTCGACACCGAGGATTTCGATACTGGCTGAAGCAACAAGGGGGGAGTGCCTTGAAACTGAGGAGATACGACAAAGGGGTTCTTTTGAGCAGTAAACGTGCAAACTTGTGTCTTCTGGGGATTAAACTGGACTATATTAAGTCGCCCTCAGTCTGAAACTTTATTCAACTCGACTTCTCGACTTCAGACATAGGTTTGTACCGGTAGTCGACGACGTTTTCCGGAGAAATACTGGCACGGCCGATGTACAGAGCATCACCAGTGCTGTCTTCCGCATAGCAATGGATGTTACCTATTTGCAACCTACCCTTGAAAAGCAGAAGAAATAGCGTTGGTGATAGCGTAGTCTTGTGGAACGCCAACAATAAAAGGGTTGTAATCGGAGCATGCAACGTCTAATACAACCTTGATGCTCTGATCTGCAAGAAAGCTGGTGCTCCTATTGCACAATTTTTCGAGAAGCCCATAGGAAGGAAGCTTCATAAGAAGCGCTTTATGCCAAACCCGAACGAAGGCCTCCGCTATGTCAAAACTAACGGCCAATGCCTCCCTCTTGGACTCTACTGCCTCCGTCCATTCATAAGTTAGCTAACCCAGAAGATCACCAGCCAAGCGACGGAAAGAGTACTGGCGGTCACTATTCAGCTCGTGATTCATAAAGTACCGCATGAGCTGGCTGTAAATGTGATTCGAGTCTTTTCGACTTGTTGACGCCCAGGGAGAAGAGGGCTTTGTGCACCGGGCGCTGGATAAATAGCACATTCTGCGTGGAGCACTCACACCGTGGGATGTTCCCCTCGTCATCAAGAGTCGGGTTCGACGCAAAGAGAGAGCCCAGCAGATCGGCTTTGTCCTTTGCGGCATAGGCCAGTGAGTCGTCCTGCTTGTGCACAGATGGGAGAGTTGGTTGACAGGAGTTCCCTTGGACAGCCTTGGCGAGAGACCAGAATGCACGTGTTCCCGAAGGAAAACGAACTAGTTTCTCGCCAATTCTGTCGATGTGCTTTGACTTTGCCTTGTTAATGACACATTTGAAGGACCTAAAGGCAGAATTACACTTTTTTTTAAGGGCGCTGGTATTTTTACCCCGAAACGTCGATGCGCGAGCCTGGGCCTTGCAGCACTCTACTAAGTAAACTAACACTCTAGTTAGTGGCTACTGCCACCCATGGACATTTGAACTCAACTTTAAATAAAGATGTCTGCAGATGCATTGTCGCCTCTGGAAACTAATATTAAAAAGCCAGTAATTATGCTGGATTTCTGTACCCTTAAACCGGAACAAAACAGTGCACGCACTGTTTTTCGGCGGCAGAAATAAATAAAAGGGTAGAACAATTCAGACGGAGTCTTTGGCAGAAAAGGAGTCCTTACAACCTACGGTAAACGTCTATCTATGATTATCTACGTATCCAACTATGTTCAGCAGCGCAAATGGATGGGTTGCTAAGTAATTATAACGTTGCCAGTATTCGCATTCTTTAAAAAAATGTGTTGCTTTAATCTCAAATTTAGTGTCACGTCTTTTAAATTTTTCTATATATATTTTGAACACGCAGTTCGAAATAAAGAAAAGCTTTGTTTAAGCATGCAGCTGTTGCCACATTCCATTGCAAGAGACAGATTTTATGATTCTGTTCTGAAATTTAACGTCTTCAACGCACATAAAACTTTCTGCCGTTATTTTCTTTTCGCAGTTGACATTTTTATGTTGTATTATAAATATTTAGTATGGCTTCAGAATGAAATAACAATATTAACGTAGCGTGTAGAACTAATACGAGTAATTGAAATAAATGAAAGTATGAATAATAAATATTATTCCTCTGCATCAATGGATAGGACTGTGGTAGGTAGGTGATAGGACTGTGGTTTGTGGGTTTGAGAGAGGTCTATGTTCAGCAGTGGACTTCTTACGTAATATTGTAATGATGTAATCCTGTCCCACCTGCGATTCAATACAAGGACATGTAATTTTAACCTTTCAATTTAAATTTATTTATTAATATGGTTTCAAATAAAATGAACATGTATAAGTAGTATATAACTAATATTGTTCGTAGCCAAAGCGTTTTATCCAGTCTGAGCTAATATTGGCACAAAATGCGTGTCTTGTTATTGCAAAAGTATTTGATACAAAAAAACCCTTTATACATAATATTACCTATATACATAATATTTTCTACAATACTAAGCTTTCATATTTATAAATTCCGATTGAACAAAGATTCAGATCTAGAACAATTATTTGAGGGTCATAAAATACTCCATGCCTGCGGGATTTAAACCCACTATTACTCGTGCAATGCCGTGTAGCGTCAGATGTGTGGTCTTATAATAAATAATTCCATATTTCACAAGAATTCCTCTATTATGCCTTAAGCTTAAGCTTGCAGATCGTTCATATCAGTCACGTTCAGGCCCGTGATGAAAAATGCTAACTGATATTTTGTTTCCTTAGTTTTCTGTATCAACTCGTTCCTTGAGAAAGTTTAGATGCTTATAGCTTACGCTTTTTATTTGTCATAAAAATAATGCCTACAAAAACAAAAGTATGAGCTAAGTTATCAAATTAATTAATTAAGTAATAAAATTTAGGCCATGACAAGGACGGCAGGGGGAGCGAAATTTACGAAAGCTTATAGAAATATCATACAAAGAGGAACCCAAGTGGCTGTAGCGATGCGCTATACTCTGTCTATAAAATTAGTCTTGATTTTTTTTTACAACTAATATTCAAAAACTCCTTCCAGATAGTATTAATAATAGAAAAATATAATATATTTAGTATTTCCTGATCACTACTATATGTTAAAGCCTTGATAGCTCAGGGACTAAGCATTCGCATAAAATTTTTATAGACGCGAGCAAGCCTTGTTCGATTTTTGCCAACACATCTAAATCGTGTTGGGTGTAGGTTACGTGCGACACGTTTTCTAACCCTCGAAATGGTCAGCTTAACCGGGAAAGGACTACGCGCTTACACATGACAAGCGTCAATTTGTATTATAATACTGAAATGTTTTGTATGGTGCGTGTTAAAAAACCAGATTCTCTTTTTATTGATAAAATAGGCGTCAAAGTGTCTCTTAATTTAGATATTATCCAGTAAACCAGTGCTTGTAAGCACATGCTATGTTTTTAACCCCTCAGCCCCAGAGCGGTCGAATTTGACCGCGGCGCTATTCTGTCAAAATCCAAGTGGTCGAATTCGATCGCGCACACCCACAGCACTTTAAACCATTAAAACTCATATTTTAAGACTACTTTTTTATGAAGAAGTTTGGCATTATAGAATCATTATGAAATTTTCTATCCTCTAGTGCAATAAAATGTCAAGTTAATTTAAGGATAATTATTTGTAATCTTCGTTCATTTCGTACGCCATATTCGCGTCAATGTTATTGTGTTGATTTTTGGATTTTCTAGTGTTTTATTAGTGTTTTAGTATAGTGTTCTTCTATGTTTCAGTATCCTACAGTAACTTTTTCTCTAACTTATAAAACCTTGTGTTTTTACTTTTATTTATCCACCACATATTGTTATTAACTAGCGATCTGCCCCGGCTTCGACGGAGGATTTCTGGATCTTGATCCAAATGTGAATCTAAAACATCCAGGAACCCACTCAAACGCACACAATTTTTTTTATCAAAATCATCCGAACCGTTTTAGCAAGACTAATGTTATCATCATTATCATCATTACAACCCTTCACAAGTCCACTGCTGAACATAGGCCCCCCCAAGTAATGCCACAAAGTACGGTCCCGAGGCACCTGCATCCATCGACTTCCTGCATGTCTTACCAGGTCGTCACTCCATCTAGTGGTGGGTCGCCCTACACTACGCTAACTGGTACGAGGCTGCCACTCGAGAACCTTTCTTCCCCATCGGTTATCGGTTCTTCGAACTATGTGGCCGGCCCATTGCCACTTCAGCTTACTAATCCGTTGGGCTATGTCGGGCTATTTACATGATAATGCGGTTCAAAAATGTCTTCATTAGTATGTCTGTTGTATAGTGCAAGGCACGTCTCGACGCGTACTGCGCGCTGGCAATCATTGAGTTTGCGCGGCACCCATTTGTCAAGCTTTTTGCCAATTTTACGCAAATGGACCTACATTGATTTGATGAAAACGTCGAAAACTACTGTTAATACAGCCGTAGATTGAGTATCTATCGCAACTTGTTAAAATGTTTCAAAAACACCAGTTAGATTTTGATATGATTTCAGCAGATAGCAAGTTATCAATAATAACAACAAACATTTCAATTTCAAACTTTTTTGGTGTTTCTGTTTCAACAAATCCGGCAAGTGTACTAGAACGACTAAAATGGTGGCACTTTGTGTTTGGCTTGCGTCGTCTTGAAATTTGTTGCTGATATTCATGACAGCCTGCCAGATCTGCAATTGCTTCTGAAAAAGCAGATTGGCTTTTGCTTCAATATCTAAAAAATTTTATCGCATTGTTTGGACATAAAGGGTGTATCCCGTATTAAGGTCTAGGTACACTAGACGATTGCGGTGATGCACTGTTCGCTTGCACGCGTTCTAGTATTCCATTCCACGTAATTGTCATTATTTTCGTTTGAAGCATTTGATGTATTGCTTGCTTGATGCAATTAATTTGATGAATTCCTCGCATGTTGTTTTAGATAAATATAACATATGTCCTTTTCATTTATAGGCATAAGTTTCTCGTATGAGTCCTCAAAAACCGCAGGTGGTAGTAAATTTCACAGTTTGGTCGTGCGAAGCAGAATATTCAGCGTAAATCGCACAGTAATGCACCACCATCCATCGAGACAATGAGGATGGAATTTCGATTTCTGACTCAGTGTACGACGTCCGATGGTAGAATTCAGCAGCTGAAATTAATAAGCTGAAACAGGGCTGACCCAGCCCAGAGATTAGAACAGTATTCTATATTCTATGATGATATAAAAGGCAGAATCTGCGCTTTGTAAAGCTGCAAGCGGTAGTCCCACATGAAATTCCGTCTCGATCTACGGAGTACTCCAAATTTGATGCCAGTTTAGCCTTCCCTTCCAAGTGCTTACAAAACTGTACGTCTTTCTAAATGTCGACGCCAAGGATTCCGATGCTGGCTGAGGTACCGAGGGGAGTGCCCTGAAATCGAGGAGATACGGCAAAGGGATTATTTTTTGTGGTAAACGCGCAAACCATGAAAGGTATGCTGATTCGACACGCTTGTTAAATTCGCCTTTTCTTAGAAATACTTAAAATTTTTGCATTAATCTCCGAAAAACTTGCAAAGAGATTTATAAAAACCGAATCTACTGTAGAAACCTGAATTTGAACATTTCATTAACTTTCTACACAACAACCATTACCGCCATTTTCAGGTTTTCTGAATTCAAAAGAATTCTTGTCGTTTCGTTTCTCGTTACTGGATTTTCGGTATTATTATATTATCTTTGATTAATTCTAAAGTTTTAAGGGCTTCGTACCAAGAATCCTCTCTTTAGTGTTTTCCCTTCTTAATATAAGTCATAATTTTTTGCCAGAATTGTGTTGAACTTAAAAAACATAGATTTCTTGAAGCAACATGAAGAAGCGACAACATTCAGCAGCCGCAGTCGCCACTAAATTTATAGAGTGGGTAGAACAAGGAACGAAAAAGTGTTTAAGTTCCGAAATAATGGCAATAAATATTTCTTCCGTTTTCCTTTTAAAATTTAAATTTCTTTAATTTGTGTAAGACATAAAAATTTCCGTCATCCTAGGCTCCATCCTACTAAGCCTGCTGGTAAACTGGCTACTGGCCTAGGTCTTGCTCGTTACATAGCTTGTGTTTTTTTTACCACTTTTGTATCTTTAAGGCCTCCAACGTAAGTGGACTAAAATTTTGGAGGGTATATATACTTTAAAAAATTGTAGTCCAATTACGTTGGTAGTACAAAAGACACTAGTAAATACAAAGAAAATTTGTTTTGGCCTATATCGAGTGTCGTCTCCCTATACAACGACTTTAGACTAAGCCGAATAATATAATAGTTAGGCTTTGTGGGTGCGTGTCTAAAAAATTCGCCTGCATGACTTTTGTTAGGCATTTATGAATGAATCATTCATTTTTGTCTCTTTACATTTGCACGTGCTGGCGTAATTGCCAGTTTGGTTAAAAGTAAACGCAAAAATCGCTAAACGACATTACTGTATATTTCACGCAAGCTCAATATTAGATTAAGCGCAAATGGGAAGAGATCGCAATAGTGTTGCTTGGGTGACACTGGCACAACAAAGACACTAAGTCGTAGGCAAGTGATCTCTACGAGAACATACATCGGCTCATCCTCGATATATTTTTCTTGCTCGTATGTTCAAGCGGTTCTTTCTTCCTCACAAAAACGTACGACGAGTTTTGACGAAATAACCCAATCAGCATGCAAGCTGTACACGAACTGTATTGAATTTCGTTTTTATATTAGAGGCTGTACTTTCTGAGTGTATAAAGGTTGTTTTCTTTGTGTAATATTGAAAAAAAATGTATAAAAAAAGTGTAAAACTGACAAAAATTATACAGTTTTATGCGTTAGTAGCGTTATACATATAACAGCTGTGCTCTTATTTGGCATGCAAAGAAGCCATTATATTACAGATATTGTCTTATAAGTAATTTTTACCTCTGATGGAATGGTGAAGGTCACATACCTTAGGTTACATTAGGTCCGCTTAGGCTGAGAGGTTGTTTGTTTGTTTGTGTGTGCAAACGAATGTTCCCATTTATCACCAAAACAGTTATACCGATTTACATAGATACGGTTTTCTGTAAAGGTTATGTGACTCATCGAGGACAATTCTTAGATATATGTTATGATGTTAACTCGTCAGAGGCCGCTGCAACATTTTTTTTTGTTCGAACGAATGTTTCCACTTATTTCCAAAACGGTTATATCGATTTAGAAACGGTTTACTGCAAAGAGTTTTGTGACTCATTGGCGATGGTCCTTAGATAGTAGTTATGATTATTATGACGCTGCAATAAACATTTTTGAGCAAACGAATGTTTCTATTTATTTCCAAAATTGTTTTAACGATTAATATACGATTTTCTATATTCTTAATTCAATATGGCTGACCGACCAATATGACGGACTAGTTATTTTTATACACTTCTATGATATGGTTATTAAATGAAATGGTTTGCTGAGAAGAACACGAAAAAAAATTGCGTCACTCTAAATCCAATAAGGGAGATCCCCCAAGATCACGGACTAGTTATTTTTATGCACTCCCATGATATTAGTATCGAATGTAAGGGGTTTTCTGAGAAAGATACAAAATAAAAAACTTCACTCTAAGTCCAAAATGGTGGTCTCCCAAAGATGGCGGACTATGTTTTCAATTACTCCCATGATATATGAAACACGGATATAATATGAATGGGTTATGAGTTACGAGTGCGTATTCAACTATTTGAGGAGATCGTTTACTGCCCAGCTGTCTTAACAAATATCGAACTACACCCTGGGTGGGCTAGCAGGAGTGAAAAAAATTCATGACAGCGGAAACAAGATGGACGCCTAATCAATATTAAAGGGTTATAACTCAGCAAAGGTTAGGGATAGTTTGGTGGCGCTCGAACAAATGTTAAAACAATAATACCTAGTATTTTTTTTAAAATAAACTGTTATTAAATAAAAGTTGCTCTAAAAAGAAGAACAATCTTAATCAAACCCGTCAATTTATTACATTACATAATTTATATGATATAGGTAAAAGCTTGTTGTCAGATGTACCAGTGTACATAAACAAGAATACAATACCTGTGTAACTTGATATTGATGTAAGAAATTCTAAAAAAAAAGATGTTTTGTATAAAGTAAAGAAATAGCTGATATTGGTCTCTTATTCGTAAACTATTGAGTAAATCAACAAAATTCGCATCGTTGTGTTTAAGTTTGTAAAATCGTTGAAATTTTGAGAAAATACAGCGGCCGAATTTATTTCGTAATTTTGTCGTCTCGAGTGTATTGTGGCATACATGCTTACGGTCGGATTTAACCAAACTTTCACTGAATATGTATTATTTAATCATTTTTAAAAGAATAAGGGTGACCAACAAGCACACGGTCCACGGTAAGTGGATACTGTGGAATAAAGACATTTACATCTATCTATTTTCGCTTAAGTATGAAAATGCTTCGTTCTCGTTCCCGAGTAAGACGAAATGCCTTCTCTCCATTTAAAAGTAGTTTTTTTAAATGTGTAATTATTTAAATGTGACAAACGAGCACAAAGTCCACTTGATGGTAAGTGGATGCTGTGCCCCATATACATCTACATATATTCTCGATTAAGAATCAAAACGCAAATGCATCCTCACCCATGAGGACTAAGATGGAATGCCTCGTTTCCAGTTAAAACTTTAGTCTAGTTTTTGTATTAATAGATCGTGTTTAAGAGTATCAAAAGCTTTGCTGCATTTAATAAATAAAAGAATTATGTGTTATTTGTTGTCTAGATAAGTGTTAATTTCATCGGTAAATTTTGATAATAAAGAAGTAGTTGAATTATTTTTTGAAAGCCAAACTGAGTACTGCACAAGACGTCATTTGATATATAATAATTTTGTATCTGATTACATATATATCTTTCAACTATTTTATCTATCATAGGAAGTATAGTAATTGGTCTATAATTATCCTATTCACAGTGCGACCTCTTTTTGTAGATGGATCTTACTATTCCTACTTTTAATCCTGAGAGATAAATACCTGAATTAACACTGGTATTAATCAACTTTGCAAATGCTGTGGTGATTTATTCATATAAGGATTTTATGTCTATACAGCGAATCTGGTCTGTTCCAGCGGATTTGTTTGTGTTCGATTTCTGGATTATTTCATTTATGCTCTTTCCATCTGCTGCTTTAAACCGCATTGAACTATTTTGAGGAAATATGTACTCTGCTTGATCTAAAATATTTTTTTTAGAGGTGGGTAGTATTTTTTCAACATTTTCAATAAGACCTTTACCAAAATTATTTGCCAATTGTTTGGCTGTTATTTTTTTTTGAAAAGTTTTTAATATCGCCGCATCTAATGATTTATTTACTCCGCCTGTTAGGGAATTTAGAATATTCCATAGTTTCCTGGGGTTTTTTTTGTTATTATTTATTTCGTGATAATAGTATTTATTTCGAGATATTTCAATAAGTTTATGTGTTTTAGTCCTAATTTTATTGAATTCTAGTCTTAATATTTTATTAGTTGTATCTTTTTTCCACTTGTTGTACAGAAAGTCTCTTTTTTCACAGTATAATTTATATTATTGTTTATCCATCCTTCCTTATTTCTCTTCCTATTTAGGCTATTCTTTGTAGTGTATTTAGAATTATTATAACAATTTTTAAAGCTATTTTGGATAAAGTTGTATATCTCTACCGGATACTGCATATTATCAGTCATATTCCACTCGACGTTTTCAGGAAGTAATATTAATTTTTTGTTATTAATTAATTGTTTGAGTTTTGACTCAACCTGTACTCTGCTGGTAGCCTCGGTCCCAGCGCATGAAAGCACGCACATGCGGTGATCTGTCAGTACTGTCCAAGCGCAGCCGAGTAGATGTCTGACGTGCGCGATCTCGTGAATATATGGTCAATGGCGAATAAATGGTAAGGAACTCTGCGTAATTTTTTCATTTCGAATCTCTATTCTTGTAAAATCAGAAATCGCTCTCGTCAGACCGCACTCGGCCTCGGAGCTTAAGTAGTAATTACGGATGCTATTTTTTGATTCCAGGTCAATATTTATGTCTCCGATTAGGTACAGGTCAGAATGTTTGATTATATTGTGACATAGTAGTACTTTAAGTTCATTAATAAAAGGATGCTTGCTTTCATTAGGCGGTCGATATAATGCGCAAATGTGAGTAGTGTAGCGGTGGCGAGATTGGTTGTTTACAATTAATGATTCACAGTGGGTTAATTTTAAGTTATTTACTACTTCAAAACTGTGGCAATTTTTAATGTACATAATAATACCACCACCACGTTGCTGCTCCCGAAACATACTGCACATTTCATAACCGTTTATAGAGAAGAATTGAGAAAGATTGCTACTCAGCGAAATCCCTGTTTCAGTTAGTATAATAACGTCTATAGCTATTGGTGATTGGTTTATTGTTTACAGTAATGAACTTAAGTTCTTGGTAATTGATCTAATATTAATATGTACAATATTAAAAAGAGTAGTATGTTTAGGTTGATAGGTACTAAAGTCACATAAATTTGCCGGATCATAAATTTCTGTTACTTCCAAAGTAGTGCCTAGCACGTAAAATTTCTACCTCAAACTTACAATCTTCTCCACTGCCATTTTGTCTATATCACTTAAGTTTCGGATGACCACGGGCTTATCGTTATCATTCATACGAACTAGATTTCTACCGCCCTGGAATCATATCTATTTATAAGTAACCGTAGGTTTTCCGTCACCCTCGTGCTCTAATCCAGAATCCCGAAACCTTTCAGCTCGAGTTACGTAACCGCTTTCAGTGCCTAGAAGATTGCA
>DWHP01006165.1:0-11546 GCA_018247895.1 Parnassius honrathi | reverse complement strand
GGTATATGGATGTGAAGGAGGCGAGAGAGGTGTGTCAGGATCGTACCAAATGGAAGTCTGTAGTCTCTGCCTACCCCACTGGGTGACAGGCATAAGTGTTTATGTTATGTAAAAGCAGTACTCCATGCGCGGACGGACTTGCGTTTTATGTAGAAGGCAAGAAGCTGTCGCGGTGAAGTATTGCCACGGATGTGTGCGAAAGTGGCAGTCTCGTCGGCTCGTAGCCTTGGTAATATGCAGCGAACGTAGAACACCATGAGGTTTTAATGAGGGTAAATAATCTTTTGCTCACCAGATGTCGCTGATCGACACTGAGGTGAAGTTTTTTGTTACAAAAGGTCATTTAATTGAGAAGTTAGTTTTAAATGAACGTTTATCAGTTTATAGATTGTAATAACAATTACAAAACAATGCGTCATTGGTTTACTCTTTGATTTTGTGCGCACCGTTAAATGTTTTTATTTTTCTACTTGTATAAATATCTGTGGCTTGGTTTATTTACTTTATTTATTTTTAATCTAATTAATATAAAATGTAACTAAAAGTACATAAAGAAAATTTAACCATTAAGTTTTTCGAAAAAATTAACTTATCCGCTATAAAATGTCATATATACACCTCACTTTTAGGTGGTGCCACAAAAAGTCGTGGGTGCCTTTATTGGTGCGAGTCTGACATAACCCGTTACCCATGATTATTTCACATAACGTTTTACTTTCTTCTATTTCAAAAACCATCACTTTCGTCTTACTTGTGTTTACTTTCATTCCCCTTTCTTTTAATGGCCAGTTCATTAATGTAACCGTCATACGCAACTCGGCCGCCGACGACGCAAATATGATTTGATCATCGGCATACGAACGGCATTTGACGGTTAACTCACCCATTCTTAACCCACATTCTTCACCTTTCAAAGTTTCCAAACATGTCCATAAATAGATTCAACAGCCACGGGGAAGCTACACAGCCCTGTCACCTTTTTCATCTTGTTAACCCTGACACCTTTTTGGATGTGAAACCAGTCCGAGTAGACCCCGTTGATCCTGACACAAGCACCAGTGTCGATATAAAGATACTTTGATGCCTGTATCAAACCAGCGCTCAATCCAAATAAGTTCGGTGTTGGCCATAACATAATCAAGTCCACTCTATCATAAGCCTTTTCCAAGTCTATGAACGCACAAAAATCTTTCCGGTTTTTGGCCAAGAACTTCTCCGCAATCATCGCATGGAAAAGACTTGGTCTGTACACCCCATTCCCTTTCTAAATCCCGTTTGCACATCCCCAATTTTTCCATCAGTTTCTTTCATAACTCTTTCAATTAACTTAATGGGTGACAAACAAGCACACAATTCAACTGGTAGTGCTAATATGTGCAGAGGATTGAGAGAGAGCATTGAGCTGATATTTTACGCCGGTATTCTGTGAGAGCCTGGTCCTTCCTCTGTCAAGCCGACTCATTCGTGTTACAACCATAATACATATAGCTGTACCACTTGGCTCTACCACTTACAAGCCTTAACCGATTCAAATTTTATTTTTTATTACAGTGAACGGCGATGTGAGTCCCAGTGCGCTTGGCCTAACGCTCACTCATGAGCATTTGCATATGAAATTTACACATTTCTACAGACAACCGCCGAAACAAATTGCCGATAAATTTCAGTTGGGATTTTCGCTCGAAAACGTCGGGTTTTTAAGACAATACCCATACAGCTCTCAATCTAACTTACTTCTTAATGACCCAGAGTCTGAGCAAGCTGTTTTGAATGATGTCAAGGCTTTTAAAACGTTTGGCGGTGGTAAGTGTTACTTAGATTATATTCTTTTAGTGTTGTAGTGGCAGCCTAAGAGTATAATTTTTTTTTACGGGTATCATAACAAGCAATCGTAACAACTGGCGATGTAACCAACTTTTTGTCGCGGCGTTAAAGGTGTGTGAGTGAGAAGTCTGATGTTGCGATCGCCAATACACGTACACATCGTGGCGATAATAGCGAATATCTACAAAGAACCATGTAAAAACAAGTCAGGATATCAGTAGTTATCTTTATGTATAAAATTCCGGTGCGCGTGTGTTCGTTATTCTTCTACTAACCAACTTGACCAATTTTGATGAAATAGTTATGGAATACTTAGGGATCGCCTGGATAGGTTTAGTTTGTAGTTGGGCTCGGTAAGCCCGCTGCGCTGTTGTCAAGACTCCGAAATCACCCGAGAAAAGCCGGGGCGCATCGCTAGTACTTATATATAGAACCGTTGTTTTTTATTAGGTTTGCAATCTCCGTGTAATTAAAGCAAAAAGTACTTCAATATCCTTTAATGTTCAAGGTACTATTGTGGAGAACTCTACTGTAGGGCTAGAGAGAAACATCGAATTCCTTAAGAATGTTTCTTCGAACACTGGTGTACACGTTGTAGCTGGAACAGGGTTCTACATAGCAGACACTCAACCAGACTCTTCCATAAACAACACCAAAGAAGAGCTTTATAATCATATGTTAAAGGAATTAACAGAAGGTTGTGTTGATTACCCAACTGTAAAAGCGGGATTTGTTGGGGAAGTTGCTAGTGTTTGGCCCTTAAAAGGTGAGTGGAACTTTTTTGAACAATTTAAGAGAGTATACGATCGTGTTAAATACAAAATTAAAGAGAAAAATGAGTCAACACTCCACATGAAGGTATGTGGATATTTGCAACCCATTTCAAATAAAGAAGACCAAATATACGTAGTCACACGAGAAGACTGAGGTCAGGTGAAATGTTTCACAGCCTGTAAACTTTATACAATTTTTTTTGAAATTTTCCGGACCGACACGATTTAGGGTCCTTCAATAAAAGAACCTACTCCTTTTTAAAAAACCAGTAACGCATCTGCAGTACCCCTGGTATAACAGTTGTTCATGGACGGCTGTAGTTACTTATCATCGGGTGGGCTGCATGCTCGTTTACTCCCTCTCCTACCAAAAAAACTTACTGTGGTACCCTCGAAATAGGTTCCGTATGTGTACTGCTTCTAAGTTCACCATGAGACATTAACCAGGACACTACAAAACTATGGTGTCAGAAGTGATGCTCTTAAATTTATTATTTCATATTTATGTAATAAAACGCAAACTAATGAATTACGGTATTACCTAATTTTATTTTTACCTTTTCGGTACCTTTTTTTTGTGCAAAAATATTCCCCTCTTTTTTGGACAAGTGAATACCGTGATTAATAACCATAAATAAAGATATATGTTTTTTAACAAATGTAAATTTTTGCGCGTTTCATGTCCGAAAATGGGCATTCCCCTTTGGTTAACCGTATTAGTTCTTCCGGATCGATAGTACAAATGGGCGTGCCTCAAGGTATAATTCTCGGCCCCTTTCTGTTTCTTGTCTATATTAATGACTTACCTAACATAGTATGAAATAAGCATGACATAGTATTATTCGCTGATAATACTTCATAAACTTTCAAACTATATCTAAGCAGATAAAACAGATGAGTGTAAGAACTCCGGATACTCATGCGCATTCGCACCAATTGTTTCCTAGTTACAATGAAGTTCTACCAGTTTGTCACAATTAAGTGTAAGTATTCCAGTTATTTTTTTAATTATTTAAAAATTGAAGACGAAGCTGTCAAGATATCTTATTTTATTTTATTTTTTTTATTAAAAAGAAGTGACCAACGACTGCCAGTCCACCTGATGGTAAATCGATATTGCGATATATCGAGAAGTTGACTGAGATGTCCATAACATCTGCAGTCAAATTCTAACAAAGTAGGCTATAGGTGTGTTGCCGAGAACGAAGAAACGATAACTTACAGCCAGTATTTTTTTATTGAATACATTCGAGCACACAGTTCAGTGGTAAGTGGTTGTGGCGGCCTATAGACGTTAAATCTATCCTCGATTAAGAATCAAAATACTGATGCGTTATCAGCCCGGAGAGAGTTCCATTAAAAAGGATCTCCGGTTCTCTACGTTCGCCGCACGGAACACCGCATTGTTCTGCTGTATCACGTTGATATTCTACACGTGGTCCTACCGGCCGGCCCGTTCGTACTGCGACTATAATTACAGCTTGGGTCTACAACGTTGCGGTTTATATCATTCAAACCGGAACACGGGAACGCTGGCACTTTTTTATTTAATTTTCAAAATATTTTTTCAGACTTTGAGCGCAAAGCTATCGAGGCATCGGGAGAATTACAAGCGCAGTTGAACTGTGGGATAAGTTTTCATCCACACCGAGATCCAGAAGCTCCATTCGAGATAATGCGTTTATATCTGGAGGCGGGTGGTCGCGCCAACAAAGCGGTTATGTCACATTTGGACCGTGAGTTTTACCGATACTTCGAAAAATAAAGAAGAAAATTATTCTGAATAGGTTAAAGAAGGGCAGAAATTCTGGGACTGTAGGTTTTTGCCTTCGGTGCCGGAAATGTTTTGGTTGTTTGTGTTTATGCTTATGAATATTATGGTATGTATGTAACTTGTACTTTTGTAGCCTAAACGATTTGACGGATTCAAGAAAAGAAGATAGAAGAAAGAGATAAGAAGATTACGAAAGCGAGAGATGTGTTACGATTGTGTCAAATGGAAGTCCGTAGTCTCTGTTTACTCCTTTGGGTAACAGGCGTGTAAGTTTATGTTATGTCCTTAGATTAATCATCATCTCCATAGTAATACAAGTAATAAATTTTATTGGAGCCAAATACGCTACTTGCATGAAACTGTCCCATAGCCATTTCTACTTTCTGATCCGACCAGCTACCGATAATCAATGGGGAAGAAACATTCTAGAGTGACGACCTGGTAGTAGTATGTAGGAAGTTGATGGATACAAGTGGTTTTCCTTGGGGAAAGCATATGTTTGGCCGCGAACTAGTAACGGATGATGATGAATTAGTTCATCAAGAGACAAAACCATATTTTTTAATACAATTGAAGTGTTTAACGAACACTTAATAATGAGTACTTGTATTTTCTATGCGGGTCACCATGTGTAATGACGTAACATATATAACCTGTATTATGCAATGAGAACTTTTTTAATTTTCACGACGTAATCATGAGAGTTTTATCATTTCACCATCAAAGGAATGTATAAGTCAATGTTCACCATGCGGTGGCGTTGTTAAAACGATACAGTGACGTCACTGGCGTTTGAGTTTACATTTTAGAAAAACCATTTTTAACTGTAAAAAAATAAATTGTTATTTTTTTTTAATAATTTAATAAACTTTAACAACATGAAACTTCTCTATTAAGAATAATACATTCATTGTAGTTGAACCATATATAACTTTTTAATAAATTTGTCGGTACGATACGCGCACCACCTACTGAGAGTTAACTGTACTATGGCTATGAACGAGCACAAAGTGTACCCAATGGTAAGTGGATACTGTGGACATCTACATGTATCCTCGATTAAGAATCAAAATGCAGCAAAATGCACCCCTGAGAACTTAGATGGAATGCTTCGTTTCCAGTAAAAAGGCTTCCATCATAAGAAACACAGCAGCATTGAGCTGCTATTTTCGCTGGTATTCTGTGACAGCGTGGTCCTTTCCCGGTCGAGTCGATCCATTCGTTATACACCATTAATATAACTGCAGTATGGCTCTACCACGCATAAAGTGCAAGCAATAACTTGACAAAGTTTTAGTTATGTTACTATAGTTGTTACTTCGGTTTTACTGCAGTATAATGAATGGTACCCATAAAATACGATGAAGGAACCGTTAACTTTTATGTATTAAATTATAAGTTTCTTTCAAATATCTTTAAAAATAATAGTCCATTTAATGTTACAGGTACATTGTTACAAACTGAGAAGCTGTTAGAATTCGCTGAAATAGGTGGATACTGTCAGTTCGATCTCTTCGGTACGGAGGTTTCGTTTTATCAGCTTAATGAGAATTTCGACATGCCTTCCGATTCGCAACGCATGGAAAAAATACAAGCGCTCATAAAAGAAGGTCGAGAGGATAGAATTCTCATATCTCATGACATTCATACTAAACACAGGCTGGTAAGTTAAAGGACGTTTTAGTAATGGCACTTACCATTTATAAGTTAAAGTTATAAATTATAACCTATATACGTCCCACTGCTGGGCACAGACCTCTCATTTGTAAGAGAGTTTTAGGGCTAGGAAATGACCGCCGCGTTGCCCCAATACGTGTTGGCGAACTTTACATGTCTACGAAATATTTTTTTTTCTTATTTCTCGGACATGCAGATTTCCTCATTATGTTTTCCTGCACCGCCGAGCATGCAGTAAATCGGCACTTTAAATTGCAATTAACAATTTCATCAGTGTCGGCGGGGATCGAACTCGGGTTACTCGCGTACTGTGAAATTTACAGCGAGCTCTTAGGAGCTACTGCGGCTCTATTTCTCTATTATTATTCTTTCTATATCTAAGTCACTTCTTATCATTCAACTCACTAGATGGTTGGACTCCTTCTGCCTAGAGCCCTGTCAGGGTAGGCGTCATACCATCCTCTTACGTATTTCAGTCGTTAAATAGCAGTGCGTGCACTGGTGTGTACCGGTCTGTAGGGTAACGAGGGCCAATATATTTACGGGCTGCGAGGCATTGCATCTCAGTCCTCAAAGGTGACAGTGCATCTGCAGCCTTCCTGGTTTGCAATTGGTTGGCATGAACACCTGCCATGGGCTGCAGTAGCTACTTACTATCAGGTGGACTGTAATTTTATTTTAACTTATATTAGTAGTATAGTTGTAGCATGAATGGGTCGGCTCGACCGGGGAAGGACCATTCACTGAACACCAGCGTAAAATAGCAGCATAATGCTGCTGTGTTTCGTATGGTGAGTGTAGAGAACCGGAGACCCTTTTTACTTGAAACGAGGTATTCCATCTTAGTCCTCATGTGTGACAACGCATATGCGTTTTGATTCTTAATCGAGGATAGATATAGATGTCTATGAGCCACGGTTACCACACTTACCATCAGGTAGACTGTGTGCTCGTTCGTCACCCTTATCCTATAAAAAAATTATACAAACTCGTAAACTTCTGCAGGATAAAGCCCTCTTCAACAGTAGGTAGGATTCTCCATAAACGCGCACGTGCTAGGCTGTTAGTTTGACGATCCCAGTTAATATCGCAAGAGATCCCGTGGATCTCGTAAGAGGCGTCAGAGGAAAGTGAAACAGAAGATGGGCAGGAGCATCTTCCTGATAACAACTCAAAATTAATAAAAAACTGCGGCCTGTGAAACGCCTGTGAAACGTGGAAACTATGGAAAATATATTGTCTCCTTTTATTTTATTTCTTTTACGAGTCAAATTATGGGGAGGCCTATGCTCAGCAGTGGACTTTTGATGAGTAGTGACAATGATGATGTTTTAGACCTGGTATATATACAAGATGAATTTGCGGTATATTCATTTTCATTGCGATATTGCATTTGTCGACCTCTATGCTATGATATTATTTAAACGTGTATTATGTAGTGGATGCAGTAAGAGTAGGTTGGCTGAGTCGGTAGGACCATGATAGCGTAGCCCATATGAAGTACGAAAACCAATAAAAAAATCAGAACGCTCATATAATCATAGATTCGCTCACTGTCTGTTTCTCTCTCTCTCTCTCTCTCTCTCACACACACACACACACACACACACACACACACAACCACACATAATGTTTATCTTTTGTTGAATGTACTTAGCTAAGTTGTCAAACTTGCACGAATTTAAGAATAGCTGGAAAACAATAAACTGTGTCTATGAGTAGAATCTACTTACCATTGTGTAGAAAGAAAGTGTACTCGTTGGTCACCTTTACTCCTATGAAAAAAATCAAGGGATAAGATTGAGAAGGAACGGAGGATTCTTTTACTCTGCCGTCATTGGTTGTTACACATAAGTTTTTAAAAGAAAATTGTTGGTAAATACGGGTTTAGTAATATTATATATAGAGACAATATTTCGTATTTTTAGCTTTAAAATAAACGTTATATTTCAGATAAACTTTGGCGGTCACGGATATTCTCATATAATAAACAACGTGCTACCTAGAATGAAGGCTAAAGGCATTTCGCAGGCTACCATAGACAAAATAACTGTTGAAAACCCGGCAAACTGGTTAACGGTTAACTTTTAAAAATTTTAGTTCCTAAAGATATGCGTCTACCAAATATAATATATTATAATATACAGGGTTATTTTGTAACAATCGCCCAAATTTGCAGAGAAGGTTTAGAGTAAGTTATATAAGCAAATGGTGAAGAAAAACTAATTCAAAAAATCTCAAATATTCTACCCTTTTTAGAGTTCCGTAGCCAAATGGCAGAAAACGGAACCCTTATGGATTCGTCATGTCTGTCTGCCTGTCCGTCCGTACGCCACAGCCTTTTTTTCCGAAACTATAAGAACTATGCTGTTGAAACTTGGTAAGTAAATGTATTCTGTGAACAGCATTAAGATTTTCACACAAAAATAGAAAAAAAACAATAAATTTTGGGGGTTCCCCATACATAGAACTGACACTCAAAAATTTTTTTTCTTCAAACCCATACGTGTGGGGTATCTATAGATCTATACGTCTTTAAAAATTGTATTGAGGTTTCGAATATATTTTTTTTCTAAACTGAATAATTTGCGCGAGAGACTCTATAACTTCTAAAATAGGAGAATGATAAAACTAGAAAAAATATATGATATACATTACCATGTAAATTTCCACCGAAAATTGGTTTGAAAGAGATCTAGTAAGTAGTTTTTTTAATACCTCATAAATCATAAACCGCAATTTACCTTTCATTCAATCAACTCAAATATAAAAATGAAAATAAACATTTTATTTCATAAACATGAACCTTATGCATAAACCGTGAAACATTATTTTCTTTAATAACGTGAACTACAAGAACTTTTATATTATGTTACTTGCTGCTACGGAACCTTTCATAGGCGAGTCCGACTCGCACTTGGCCGCTTTTTGTTATCTTTTACATTCAAAATGCATGGTACTTACTTAAGGCATTATTTTAACTGATTTTACTGCGCACAAACACATTCATAAGGGTCAATCGGTACGCAAAAATGCTGTTGCCCGTAAATCACATTTAATTTGGGATACTTTCAAATAATAGTAGAAGTCTTATTTACTGGTATTTTCAAAAACTGCAGTAACTGTTTATCATTATTTATTTATTATATTTAAACTTAAGTTCAAAATTTGGCTTTTTTGCCGCCAGGGGACGCCTGTAAATTCACACCCCTTTTTTAAATATTCTAATTTAAAGTTTAAATATTTTATTCAACGGAATTAATATACATCGTACAACTCATTGAAAGCCAATATAAACTACCACTGATTGAAGGAACATACATCTATGGGAAGAAACGGCGAAAGAAACCTATGTCAGATTGTTTACAAGGCATAACTTATTAACCTAACACTAGGTACATACAGCAATAAATAATAATAAAAATGAACGTATAATTGGATTTAAAATTATACACAGTGCTCGACATTAGCAACCTTTACAGGTATTGCAAAAAATCATACTCAGTTATAGTTATAATTAACAGCGTCACCCATCATTTTATTTCTTTATCCCTAAATCAGATCAAATTAAAAAAATCTAAAAGCAACTTGATTAGTAAATTACCTGTAGTATTACTGGAATAATTTTCGTTATTTTGCATTTAATAAATTAAGAGAATCGTTAATTACCGCTTTGTTACGCCCCTGAGTTGCCCAGACGAAGGTCGACTCAGGTAGTCGACCATCTGTACTCCAGCTCGACGGGCAACCAAGGGGAGAGCCCAATGGCTTATGGAAATTTATTATATAAGGGATGCACAAGCAAACACAACTTACCTAGTTCAGGAGTAGGGTCGGCTACCAGGCGACGTCAGCGTGATGTGAAGGTAGTGTGGGTGTGTATGTGAAAGAAGTTGTGCTGTGTGTGAGCTGACTTCACCAAGGTAGGCGGACAAACCCGCCGTCGCTGCACCGCTTCAAAGGACGCCCTCACTTCCGGGGGCCGAACTCCAGTCTAACGTCACTTAGCACAAAACTATAGTCTAAGAGTAACGCAAAATCCTTTCACTTTGTGAATAAGTTTAGAGTTCAATCGACCAAGCAAATTCACTTCGTATTATATCAAAGCTACGCAAGCTACACATCAATATCAAAAACAGCACAAAAGTTCCTTTAATCACTACAAATAACATGCCCGATTCTTCTAGACTGTAATTTAAGTGATTCCGTGCGATATCAAAAACACCGCGTAGGCAACTAGTCGACACAATTGACAGGCGTAATTAAATTAATTGCGCAATCTCAAACAAAGGCCTAGTCACGTATCTTAATAGGCTAACATTACAGCGGCCGAGCGCTTTAAAGAATCGACGCGACGGAACACGGTTGCCGGTTCAGGGACTGCCAAAAGGGACTGCCGGCTGAGCGGCGGGGCCGCCGTTCGCGACAAGAATTTCTTCCCGCGCCCCCGCTATCAAACCGGTTTTCAATCGGGCGCAAACACCTCGGTTAGCTTGTGCAGAGGTTTGGCTATATCTGCAAAGTTCTTCACAAATCGGTAAAACTTTGTGCATCTCTAGTGCTTCCAATATCTGTTGTTTTTGAAACATCAATATTTCTTTATTGGTAATATGGAGGGTAGAGAACTTCTCTAACCTCCATGATTGATAACGTCAAAAGAGATGTGTTGACGTTTATACGTGTGAATTGATATGTTAGTGTCATTATTTTTAAGGAATTTGAATAAAAGTGGTATACTATTTCACCGGTTAATCGAAACTATTGGTATTTTGTGAATATTAAAAACAAAAATAAAGAAATATTAATGTGTAAAAACAACAGTACTAGGGATGTTACAAAATTTTATCGATACCGGGAAATATTATCGCTTTTAATTGTTTTTGGTATAATGATAAGCAAATAGATGCAATTATTGGTAATAGATTTGTATGACCAATGAGCGAATTGGGTTTCTAGTAGTTATAATACGACGTAACAGTTTCTATGTGTGTTCCCGGCGACACCGGTTCTACTACAAAATAGGGCTAGCAGCCATTCTATCGTGCATTATTATTAACTTCCCAGTGGGGAGTTATTGTAATGGGTCCTTTCTTGCAAATTGGAAATTTTAACATATCTCCACGTTTCGAGGTCTTTAGAGTTAAATAGTATAGTTTTTAAGAGGATGTCCATGTGTGCACATGTACGTATGTATGTATGTATGTATGTTCGGATTAGATTTCCGCCTCGTGTATTTCGAGAACAAAGAGTGATATTGACGTGGTATAGGCAACGCCATGAGTCATGAAAGTGCGCAGAAGCGAAAAATAAGTGTCGGCACGGCGAGGTGTGAGGTACGGGGAAGCGAAACCATAGCAACGAGCGACGCGCTACTCCCACGTGGTTTCTCCCTGCGTTCCGTCGCCCGCACACCTTCTTGTATCGTCTTGTGTACTATCGATATCGAAAGTGTTAGCGACTACCTGTTATAAAATTTTTAAATTTTTGCGATTATTTTT
>DWHP01006164.1:0-11546 GCA_018247895.1 Parnassius honrathi | reverse complement strand
ATGAGACTGAACAAGCCACAGATCAGGATAGTAACAAGTGCTATCACAGGACATGGCTCTTTTAACAAACATTTGTTTACTATAGGTGTTACTGATAGCCCCCTGTGCAGGGCATGCATGGGAGAGGAAGAAACGGCGGCTCACGTGTTGCTCACATTTCCGGAAATAGCTTCATACAGGGCTAAACATCTCGGCACGCCGGGATCGCTCCCCGAAGTTGCTTGCAACATCAAAGGACTGTCGGACTTCTTCGGGGAGATATCACGGCTCGAATAATCATATTATTCCTGCCCACACGCAAAATACGCGCTTAGACGTGGAGTTGCGGAAAACAGCCCATCGTAAACTAAACTAAACTACTGCTAAATATTGCAAAGATCCTTTCTTACAAATGGTGGCAGCTATAAATTATGTTTACAAATTAAAGTACTTAAAAAAGTTAATATTTTGGTGTTATATTGAGTGTAATAGCGAGCAAAGCGAGCCTGGGACGTGGTGAACCCCGACTCGGACAGGTTAGGTTAGAAGGGGATGACTTAATTACATACTTAGTTGTCATACTCTTTTTTTTTGTAAACCACTCAGAAGTAGCAGCCCGGCTCCGTCGATCAGTCTTCCCTCAACTACACCACGTTAAGTGGCATGGGGCTTCAGTCCCCAAACTCTCTCTCCCCATAAATCAGGTTAAAATTGTCATAAAAATTACGAAATATAACCTCAAAATGATATTTTTAAAAATTTATAAAAAAAACTAAGCATGTCCGGCAGGAAGTGGAAGTAGGGAGTGACTACAACTCCTCCCCCTCCCCCACACCACCCTCCACCCCCTAATTCAGGCAACTGAATTGTAAACCTTACCCATCCATTTAGATAATAATATTTGGTTAGGAGAATATTATCTGCATTGAAATTTCCCTTGAACAGGATCTATCCAATAATCAAATTATTTTATGCTGTTTAAATCTTAGTATAGTTTTTTGGTATCTAATCAACTTGTAAACTATGTTGCAAAATTATCATCAGATACTGCAAGTACTCAACACTGTTACCTTATCAGTTTTTAAATTGATAATTATTGGCTAATTACCAGTTCTTTTATTACTCGTTAAGTATCATATTGATTGTATGATCACTGATAAAGTCCTACAGACTGAATTCCAGTCACAAAAAACAGACAAGACTAGTCATCTGCAAAGAACAGGATTATAGTTCACGAGTGTGTGAATAAGTATAAGTGCATTGTCAATTCCCTCACTCTTTATATTCTGATGGAACAACAAAAAGCTTTACAAGACACACGTGTGGAAACACTATCAACTAAGACAACAACCAACTCCGGGATGCAATCGAGAATCTTTTGACAGAAAAACTCAATAATCGTTTTTTGGCTTAGGACCACGGGCGCAGTTGCCTTTACAGCCACTATACCAACAGAGGTCAGATGATCATTAAAAAATACCTTAAAGCCAAACCAATAGGAGCTGGGCATTGTGCCTTGGCAGTAGCTGATGTTAGACCATATTCAGCAAGAGTTTTATCATCCTCCATCAGCTGACTGTCCTTGTTAAACAGCATCTGACTTGGTGGTGGTACCTTCAGGATACCTGAAACAAAGGAGACCAGGACATTAAGCTTTGTGTTTTCTATAGTTCTTTTAAGCTGGGAAAACCAATGATAGATTCCTAGGAACATTTTAAAAATGGAATGTTTTTGTTAAGATATTAATACTGACTTGACAATTTAACTTCTCACTTATAATCGATCAACAATACAAACTAGATAACGGGTCACATACAAAATCATAGCTAAATACTGTCCGCGTGAATATAAACTTAAACAGTTTCATTTGCTTACTAAAGAAATGAGACAAAAAATTTAAATAGTTTTAAGTTCAACCTAATTATAACCATTGCATCTAGTAATAAAGTCACAAATCTTACGATCGTTAGTCACAAAAAAAGAATAAAGCTATACAATACTCCTATCACTTGGACATGTAAAGACATAAATTAAATAACATTTAGTGTCAAATCAACCTTAAGGTATAACAAATAAAGTTCTTTTTCCCGCTATTGCTGTTTCAAGTGAACTAAACGAAATAAGAGCTCGTCTCATGTGTGCTCCTATTTACTGAGATGGATTTCTTGCGCGGACCCGACATCTAGTTGGTATTGTTGATCGAATTAACTGAATCAAAAATTTTAATGTACTTTTAATTCAAACATCTTAGCTGCCAAACAGAATTTACTAAAATTTCAAAATATGACACCCTACTTCTTACTTACTTGTGGTGTAATTGAACATAGTGTGAGCTTGTTTTAATGGGTCTTTACTTCTGGTTGACACATGAGAACAATGTAGTCTGAAGAGAATAATTATTTAAATATGCCATGCAAGTCACTCTGCTGGACAATTCCAAACTTTGGCCCTTCTCTCATAAATCACAAGCAATGTTTTGCTGGCATTAAAAGATGTATTATTCAAAATGTAATTGCAAATTTCAAACATATTACATTGTGTCACTACCAAAGCCGCCATCATAGCCTGATTACACCTACCAAGTACAGTGGTGGGACAGTGCCCTCAGCTGATCACTCGGTATTAGTTAAGCACATAGCTGAGTGCTTGGCCTAGCGACAGGCCGAGACAGCTACTCAGACCCATTCTATTTACTAGACTGAGTACCCACCCTCCCTCTTCTCTCCACACTGTCTCTTTTGCTCACTTGTGAATCTGAACACCAGTAGTTCAGTCAATCGGGAACCACTCACCACTCGGTCTGTACACATAATTTTTTCCTGCGAATTTTGCTCTGATGTATTTTAGTTGGAATTCAAAATGTAAAAAAAATCTATGAAATGGGATTTCTTACTGATGGATTATAAAAACAAGCAAAAACATGATGCATCTTATACATCAATTATCGAAGAAATTAGTATTTCTGGTTTTGTATAAAGATACAAGCAAATTGATTTTCTTATCAATTTTTTTTTCAATACATTGTGTCTGTACTGTCTGGTAAACTGAACTGTCTCGCCTCAACTTTAAAAATATGTGTGAACAGCTACACCATATCATCACTGTTTCCGATGAGATATCACTGTCTTGCCACTCTACTCAGTAAGAGTAATCAGGCTATCAATGGGAAGTAGGTAGCAAGAACAGAATGAATTGCACCCACAACAATTATCACATTACAGCATAAACAATAAGTATTGTTGATACAATAAAAAATGATATTTCAATTGTTATTAACATTTTTTGCAATCAAATAAATTGTAGTCTAATAAAGATTTTTCTATTTGTATGGTACAAAGAGATTCAAAATTTCTATTTGTATGGTACAAAGAGATTCAAAAAGAGATTCCAATATCTGTTAAATACACTTATAAAATTAAAGCAATAATAACAGGATCATGTAGGCAAGGTTAAAGTTTAATGGTAAATGTGACATAGAGTGAACTGAACTAACAAAAGATTTTGTCTACTTCTTGTTATTTGTGCACGTTTAATTTAAATTAAATATGTTCACATCAAACAATATATAGCGAAACGATCTTTTTTCACAACCGACATTGTCGAAGAACTAAAAATAGATTTCTCTGATATCATACAATTCATACTTACCCTCAATCATTTTCTTCAATTCTAAAACAGTAGTAGTATCTTTTGCGTCTGTGAAGATGGTTAACTTTTTTCGCCTAATCATTAAAAAGACATCCTGAAAACAAATAGCATTTTTAAGGTTACATGTTTGGGACTGTATTGCTAAGCCAATAATAATAGAATATTTGTAAATTCACTTTATAAGACGAGACAACAATTAAAACACTTACCATATTGAGATTAGTTACAAAGTTACAGACTATTTAAATTTTATATATATTAACGCTTCAGGTGTATGAAGCGGAATTATTTCTTTGGAAATTAAATATTAAATGACAACCATAGACCATATTATTACGGTTTTTGGCTTGGATGCTTCTCCTATAAGCCATGTCTTCATTTCATTCGGGATCTTCGTTTTTATTAATTATTATATAATATTTAAAAAAACTAAAAAAGGGCTCGAAATAATAGATTTTCTCACAAAAGAAGGGAAACTTGAAAAAAAAGGAAAAAAAGTCGGACTTAAGACGGGACGCGAACCAGGGGGCCTCGATTTCGCGACCGCCAGATATCCCACATGAGCTATTCGATTACTACAGTGCCAAAATTTACCTTCTTATATTGTAGCAGTTTTTCATTGCCTAAAAACACGGAAAAAACGACATTTCCTAAAAATGAATCCTGGCTAGATCGATTTATTGCCCCCGTAACTCCCTGGGCAGTGGACACTAAATTTTATGAAAATCGTTGGAGCCGTGTCTGAGATTCCGATTATATATGTGTATATATATATGCAAGAATTGCTCGTTTAAAGGTATAGGACTGGCTGCTCTGCGTCGTGCGCCATACCGCTAGTAATCGTGCCAGTAAATCGAGCTCCGACAAAATGTCGAATTGCAGTGTACTTACATGCAAAAAACAATCAAAAACATCAAATCTACAAAAGAACAACGTGGTTTTTCATCTGTGAGTACTTTTAATATAATATTTAAGTCATATTATCATTAAAACTTGTACTTTCTGAATATTTTCGTCAAATACCAAGTGTAGCCATCATAGTTCATAAAGTGAAAAATAATCTATTTTTAATAAATATAATTTTCTACATAATATTAAAGCAAATGTATTTCCTAATAACTAAATTAGTTTGTGATGATTAATAATCATTACATATAGATGTGCAGTGAATTTTGTTCAATGTATCATATAGTCAGCTCAATTTAAACACAATTCTAAATATTGTATAATTTAATATAATCGATAACTATTATTTGTCAAAATGTTATACAAAATAAAGACCAAATAAGTGAAATCGAAACTTGCTACCTCGCAGCAAAAGTGTGCAATTTTTAAAAAATAAACTGGTATCACTGTAATCGAAAGTATTGCACTATAGTGATGTACGCCACAACTTTAGCTATCCGTAAGTTAATTAACCATGCGGGTTTGTCGAACCGGTTTTTAGTTTTTATTTAGATTGTATAACAAAGTATTACAAAAAGTAGTAAATTTTTCTATTACTGGTTTGTTTTTACAGACTTCTAAGAGACCCTCTTAGGCGGCAAACCTGGATTGCAGCCTGTAGAAACCATGAATCTTGGATACCTTTTTTTAAAATAGGGAAAAAATCATATTTCATACCCCAAGCAAAAAATAATAGAAGGTTAGCCGACACTGCAGTACCTACCTTGAACTGGTGGGAGGTAATGTTTGGTTGTAATTATACTTAGATTAAATATTTTTATTATTACCCTTGACACCAATATCATTCTAATTGAAAATATTTTAGACTTTCGATAAATTTACAAAAGCATTAATCTATCAAATTCAATTTATATATATAGCTGGAATCTTTTGACTTACATAAGTATATTATTTATTTTAGGCTGATCGTAGTGATTGTACAACATCGTCAACATCGAAAAAAAGAAACCTAGATGTTTCGGAAAATTTCATTAGGTGTCTCGAAAGTTACAATTTGAAGAAAATTCCTTATATAGCCCCAACTAGGCCCACTCTCACTGCAAGTACGAGCTAACACTTAGAAGATACACGAAGAAAAATTAAACTGAAAAAATGCCTTGACATAAAAAACAATAGCATCAAAAGGCTTCAATCGAAAAACGGTATTTAAAGAAAAAAGTTACAAGTTTGCAAGAAATACTAGATTCGCTGACGGAGATATCTTTGAATAATAAAGAAAACAAACAGGTCCTAGAAAGGATAGGAACTGTAGAAAGTGAACTCTTAAAGAGACAATTACTTAAAAGTAAGACTGGAAAACTGCACAGAACTAAATATTCCCCAGAGTTAAGATGTTTTGCCCTAACACTTAATTATTACACACTAAAACCCTATCACTATGTACGTAAAACTTTTGGAACATATTTGCCTGCACCTTAATAAAAATGCTAAAGCATCAGTAGCGTTCTCCAAATTGTCAGAAACGAAGTCAAATCCATAATTATCATAACCAAAATGTATTTTAAATATTGATTGGTACTCCGTCAATAGTTTTGTTTTCATTTCATCTATCACTAATATACAATACAATTTCTTGTCAGGGTTACTCTCTAGTCTAAGTTTTAAAACAGTTAACGTTTTTTTTGTTTAACCAAGTCAGCCATCAATTGTACTATACCACTTTGTTATAGTACGTCGTTTCAAAACTTTTGATATTTCGCGCATATCGTTAGGCTTTCGATGAATAGTAATGTAAAATTAAAGCAAAACATCTTTCTGTGGGAATATTTATCCCTTGGTAGAGATCACGTTTTATTTTTAAGCAGCTGTCTGTTTAAAGTTCACTTTGATCAACTATTATATAGTGTAAAACTTTTTTATTTTCCAAATTTATTAAATATTTTCCAGACAGTTCATTTAATAACTCTTGAAAATCAACTATTTTTTTAAATAGCGATTTTGTGATTGAAGACTTGTAATAAAAACAAAAACTTGCTTAACATCATCTAAGGCGATGAACTTATAGGACTTTTCTTTTCACAAATCTGATTTTTAAAGTAAGTTAACTAAACCTCCTATTTCGATTGGTTACATGTTTTAAATTTGATCCTGCCTAATGTAAAATAAACCTGTAGCAAAGTAATAAACATACTTTCAATAATTTCTTTCAGTAAATTTTTTTACGAAGATAATTTTCAAATACTTAAAAAAAAGAATTTCAAATAACACTTTGGTATTATTTATCTACGTATTTCTTATAATCAAATAAAAACTTACGCGGACTATGGTTATTGGTTTATCGATAAAAATATCGACATAGTCCACGCCTTACGCTGCTCACGCATGTAAACAGCGCCATCAGTGTATCGACACGTACAATTTGATGGTATGCGTAAACGCAATGAACACAAACATAAATGCTGTAGTGTGCGTTTATAGTGACGCGATTTAATTTTGCATTTGTAGTTAAGTATACAGTTGTGTGTTTTTCCTGCGTCCCCCTGATGTTGACAGAATTTTTGTTATGGAATTAACGCGCATGGCCTCTTCAGTTGGTTGAATACTCAAAGATCTATAATAATAAAAATGAAGTATCTTTTTGTACTTGTGTCCTTTAGAGGAGGTCTTCACCTTCACTTGAGGAGGGGTTCATGCAAACAAACTTACATATTATTATCCAGATTTAAACTTTTTTTTCTATTCACTTTTATTTTCTATAAACTATGTATGTATCTCATTTTTAGCATGAAATAAAAGGCTTATTATTATTATTATTTATATTTTTGAACGTGTAACTCCTAACCAAAAAAAACCTGCCAATACCTAACCTTGGGCCTATATTACTTTAAGTACAATGCGTTTATAACAAATCGCTAGTGCCTTGAAAATCACAAAACGGACACAACCGTCAATGACATCTGCCCTCACGCGTCTGCCTGCGTGGTGGTCGCGCACTCTCCTCCCATCTCATCCACCGTGCGTCGGACCGCCCGCCCTGCCTCCGCACCATTCGCCCGCCACCGCCGGCGGCGCCGTGCCATATGTGTAACTCCAGCGGTTTTGGCAGCGCACGCCAGAATAGCTCGCAGTCGCAGTCTTTATAATTGTATCCTACGTATTATTCTGATGTATAATTTATATTATTGTAGTTTCATTAAAATCCATTCAGTAGTTTTTATGTGAAAGAGTAACAAACATTCATCCATCAATCCATACTTACAAACTTTCGCGTTTATAATATCCTATTAATATTATACTGTATTAACTTATACTTTATTAAAATGTACTATATTTAGGTACTGTAGTACATTTACGTTGTATTTGTAAGTATATGAAGTATTACTAATCCTATAATCAAATAAACAAAAATAAAACAATTGTAATACAACAGAAATTAAAATAAAAAGTAATCCATATTTCTACTTAAATTATACTAACTAAAAATAATAATTATGCCTACCTACTGTAATAAGTAATAAATCTCTTCAAGAATCGAATTAGCTGTAAGAAAGGACGCAAACTGAACATAACCATCAATGACGTCTGCTCTCCGCGTCCGCCCGCGTTCGGGTCGCGCACTTGACGATCGTGCGCCATTGCTTGGACCGCCCCTCCACCGCCGCTTTGCGCTGGTGCTACATTCATGTAAATCTTATCGTGATAAAAAAATTACTTTGTGTAAAAGACAAAGTTTATCTACATTAAATATTGACAGCGACAAATGTATCAATTTTGATAATAATTTGATAAATGTTCTAAAATGTGCATTGTAAAATACTATCAAATTTAATTCGTAATTAAAATTTTTATCACACTATTTTGGATATAATTGCTTCCACATAAAAGATAGATACATGCTGTCGCGGACTTTTATTCCGAACAACTTAAAACAAACACTCCCACGGTATATTATCTTCGTGTAACTCCAACGGTTTAGGCAGCGCACGACAAGATAGCTCTCAGAGGGTAGGAATTTTTCCGACTTACTTGATAATTATCGTTACATTATGGCCAAATTACACAAAATCTTTATAAATTATAGCCTATGATTCTGATGTATAAACTATATTACTGTAACATTTCATCTAAATACGTTCTTACGTGAAAGAGTAACAAACATCCATCCATCCATCCATCCATACTTACAAACTTTTGCGTTTATAATATTAGTAGGATGTATTCTAAGATAACATACTTTTGTATTTGTTAACTGAAAGGGAGACCTGATGACCTGAAATACGGGTTCCTCGCTTAGTTTAGGCATCAGAATTTATGCCCTTTTTTGGTCAAAATTCGATATTGTTAATTTAATGTGGTGAGAAAAATAAAATATTATTATTATTATTCTTTTGCATATATCTTTATTCTCCCTATCAAAGAGGTAACATAAAACCTAATCACACGGGCCGAAGCCAAGTCTGAGCAAGTGCTAGGTGATGGTGTAAGAAGAGGTGACGGATGACGTGGTGAGGAATTTGCGTGTGAGTTGGCAGGTGTTCAGAATTACAGTTTTCTGCAGGGTGTGAAGTGAGTGTCGACGAACTTTCAAAATATCTAGACTGCGTTGTAGGCTTTTAGATATGACTCCGGTAGATGAGATAACTATTCGGACTATATGGATGGTTTCTGCTCTTCACTGACGCTTGAATTCTATAGCTAAATCTTGATATTTTGTAAGTTTTTCAGCTATGGTGGATTGAATGTTATGGGTGTTTGGTATGGCAATGTCAATAAGGTAAGTGGTTTTGTTATTTTTGTCATACACTGTGATATCGAGCCTATTGAAGTGAATAGTTTTATCCGTG
This sequence comes from Parnassius honrathi, assembly GCA_018247895.1. Taxonomy (NCBI): domain Eukaryota; kingdom Metazoa; phylum Arthropoda; class Insecta; order Lepidoptera; family Papilionidae; genus Parnassius; species Parnassius honrathi. The sequence goes on along the minus strand of DWHP01006164.1, from coordinate 2,169 downwards.
AAAATGGTCCTGTCCCAGTAAATTCTGTGATTATTGTTTTCTAATATGATTGCCGGTTTATATTTGTAATATGGTCTCATTTTTTGTATGAATCTGTATTGATTTTAAGCGCAAGATATCGGTGTATTATGGAGGCGAACTGGTTATGCCGATGCTTATAGTCGGTTTGTGCAAGGGCTCTACAGGCGGATGTTATGTGTTGTATGTTCTCGGGACTAGAGTGGCAATGTCTGCAAGTATCTGTGGGGAGGTTAGGTACGCGTATTATATGCCTTTGGAAGTTTCGGGTATCGATGACCCGGTCCTGAATCGCTAACATGAATGCCTCCGTCTCTGGGAAGAGTTCACCGCGCTTCAGCCAGACGTTCGACGCTTTTTTGTCGACATGTGATAGCTGCACGTCGTGGTAGTGCCTTCCGTGTAGAGACTTCAGTCGCCATGAGGTGATCTTCTCTTTTACGCCAGTGATCCGTTCGTTGCGTTATGTGTTTCGGTCTGCAAAGTTAAGTGGTGTAAGGCGTTTATCTGCTAAGGTTACTATTTCGTGGAGAAGTGTGTGTTCTGAGCGTTGATGGAAATATTGTCGAATTGATTTGATTTGTTTATTGTGCAAGTTGAGGACATCTATTATACTTCGTTCTCCCTCGGATCTCGAAAGAGTCATCCTTTGCACGCAGGATCTAGGGTGGTGCTTGCGGTGAGTCGTTAGAGTGGTATTTATAATACGTTGCAGATTGATAAGGTCACCTTGAGTCCAGTTTATTACACCAAACGAATATATCAGTATCGGAATTGCATAACTATTGATTGCTTTTGACATGTTGCGGGAGTTGAGTTGAGAACGGAATTTACTATTGAGCCGATGTTTAAATTTCTTTTTGAGACCATCTTTCGTTTCCTTTTGATGAATCTGTCGCGCTTGTCTGAAACCTAAGTATTTATATGAGGCGTGGAGTTCTACAGGTTCAATCGTATCACCAGTTACTAGGCTGTAGCTGTTGGGGTTAATTTTTCCATTTTTAACCGAGAATAAAATAAAAATAAAAAATAGTAAAATTGACTAAATAATTAAAAAGATATCCAGACCTATTAATTTTATACAACCTTTATATTTTCTTGAGAATATCAAAATATGTTTTCTCCAGACATATATGCTCTGATTCTTGCATACTATCTAGCTCGTCGATTTCCATCATTATTGGCTCAAGTTTTAAAAATTTCTCTTGCTCTCTGATCCTCTGGAACACTTAACTCTGCTAGTTGATTTTGAATACTTGTTAACCTACCTTCATAGTACTTTCTTCTGTTGATTAGTTTTGTTATTGCGTCCTCCATCTTAACAAATTGAAACGCAAACAGAGGCTTTAAAAATATGTTTAGTAGATTACTTATGCATAAACAACACAGTAGGTAGAACCTAGAGACATTAAAAAAAAACAATTGCTAATAAATTATTATATAGCAAAAATTTTCTATTGTATTTTGCAAATTAAATACCAAATAATTAGTCCAACTCCGTTACAGCACCACACTTCAACCAGCATCAGTCTCGTCACGATATTTAAACGCCGACAAACGACGCAACTGCCAACATTCTCAGACAAAGTAAAAAGTCTATTTTGTCCTGAGCCACCATTATATTTCCTCGTGTATATTATGCCGTTTAGACAACAGGATACAACAAAATAAGAGCAAACACCGGTTTATATGTGCCGCTCAATTATTGAGTTATCCGATGTCGAGCATCACACCATACATTAAACATGTACCATGGTAGATAAGTTCTACCGGTTCTGGGTCACTGAGTCAGAAGTGGTACAACGTTTGTCGACTCACGATCCAAAGAAAAAGGTTTTGGCATGTTCTGATCACGAATCTACGGTCCATTTTTGCGTAGGATGCACGGTTCTGGAGATATGCAGATCAATTAACTAATATCTAATTGATACCCGGTGAGGGCCTCCATCGTCATTAGCGTCCCATTGTTCTTATCTATTGTTCATTGATCACCGTCATTGTCTATTCTTCCTCGGCGTGTGTGTCGGCTTATCAATGCTATTGTATTATACTTCTTTGTTCCTAACTACAACGATAATCTGAATCATCAATAAAACACATTACATAATTTTGTTACAATTTTTATTTACAAAATACAAAATCTTATTACTT
>DWHP01006163.1:0-11547 GCA_018247895.1 Parnassius honrathi | reverse complement strand
GAATCATTGTTGCTGCCACCACGATATAACATCAAGAAGCTCTTCATCTTCAGGACTCATTGGTTCATAAGAATCGTAGGCATCATGACAATTTGGGCCCGCAGAGCTTTCAGATACTAACGACGGAGCGGGTGAATGAGATTCTTCGGAAGAGGGTGGTGTGTGCGGTCCATTAGGAGTAAGGCTTACTCCTATCTGACTGTCGGAGCAACCTTCCTCACTTTCTTCTAACAGTCGTTTTAAACTTTTGATATATTCTACGGCAAGCCTCAAAGTATCGACTTTGCTAAGTTTTCGCGAAGATCCTCTACCACCTGCTAGGGCTGCTGTCACCGCGGTCGGGATGTGCTGTCTAAGCGCTGCAAATCCATTATTAACTTGTTTCACGCGATTTCTTTCCCGGGCGTTTCTTCGGGCGACAGACGCAGGTTGAGTTGGATACGGCTGGTGGATGTAAGATTTTTTCTTGCATCGGGACGTATCGACTGGAGCAGGCGCTAGTCTTCTAGGTGCAGGTGTTTGTAGTTGCGTGAGCTTTTGATTGACACCGAGATTTTGATAAGAATGTATCGCCGCCATAGGCATCGCGTCAGTAACCTGTCGAGAGTAGGTCAAGAAAAGCGCACGTGTACGTGCCGCGGAGGTCGCCGGTGGATTGGCGGAGGTGGCGCGCACCCCCGACACTAAGTAGCGCGGCGCGGCGGCGGTGGGGCGCGTGCCCGGCTCGCGCGCACGCACGGGCCGCTCCCCCCCCCCTTCCCATTCTGTTCAACGTCACCGCTCCGCTACTTGTTGCACGCCGATCAAAATACGCCGGCGCTTATTATGCCATAGAGCAAGCGAAGAGCTCGCGCCGCTATTGTTGCACGCTGTTGCGCATAATTATCCTGTCCATTACCTTGTACGGAGGACAAGATCTGGTCTCGCTTCGTCTATTTAGAAGTCGTTAGGCTGAATAGACGCTGTAAACGTATCAGCGATAATATTGCGTTATTAACGTCTCATAGCTTTTGTTTTCTTAATTAGATCAGTAAACTTTTTTCGACGGGTTTTAAGTATTAAATCCTATAATATTATTGCCACAATATATAAAGCGACTGCAGCTTTTTCTCGTTACGATTATATATAAAATTTAATATGTGTTATATTGGGCGTTGCCTGCGAAGGTTGCCGTAATAGGTGCTATCATAAGCAAATGATTCCCAGCGCTTATTATCCGCTACCCGTTATAGTAGTTACGCTTTAAGAGCAGGTGCGTTTGGTGCACCGCCTAACCTAACCTAACATAGTCGAGGTCTTTTTATTTAAGGTCTAATTAAAGTCTTGGACTATCGTATTAAGTAGATGTTGTGTATTTTCATAACATGGTATACATTTTATATTAGGATACATGCACATGGAGTTATAATTATTTTGATTACTTTGCGATTGCGATTCGAATAGTACCTAGTTGAGAATGGCGTTTCAAAATATGTATGTTTATTTACGTGTACGGCTCTGCTAAATATAAGCGTGTGGCCCTTTGCGAGCTTTGGCCGGTGGCGGGCGTCAGGTTGAGCGCAGGTGTGACATACGCATGTGCGGCACAGTTCTCGATGTGTCGTTTTTGTGCTACTTCTCGAAATTACTAAACATAACCGAATCACGAAAGTTAAAGCTATGAATATTCCTAATGAAATAACTTATTAGAAACTGATTAAGGGACTTATGGTTACGTTATCGTTATTCGTTTTCCGTTATAAATAACTTTATAAAACGAGAGAGATTTTGCGGTCGGGTATTTCAATTGTGTGGCCAGAACTTTTAATTAAAAGAAACAGGTAAGGAAAATTAAAGATTTTGGAAATTAATTTGATAAGATCCGCATACAAAAAGAATACATTGTGGTATTATCGATGGTGGCATATCTTTCTTATTGCAGTGGTGTTAGGAGTGGTAGTGCTGGAATTAGTGGTAACCGGGATAGTGCACGCAATGGAGGGAGGGCGGGAGGTGCTCTCCAAACTAATTAAGACGTATTATTTTATATTGGGTTATTTCTTTAAACATAAATAATATATCCATAGGAAATAATTTCAACCCCTAAATAAACACAGAGTCGCCATCTGTTTTCTACCCTTAAATGTCGGAACTAAAATCGATACACTATTTTACCACCTTGATTATGTTTTTGTATAACTCGCACAGATGGCATTGATCTTTAAAAAAAACTGAATAAAAGTCTTACCATCGTGCGTTGGTTTTTATAATATATTATGTACAAAATTTGAATAAAATGTTGTGGGAAATTTTCCTAATATTTTGATTTGATTTGGTCTTCAGTAAAAACTTCTTTTATTTTATTGTAATCTGGCAAATGTGGTCTTTTTTATACTGTCTTTATCTTGTTTATTAGACTTTTAATTAAGTTAGTCTTAGTGCAGTATTTTATTTAAAAAAAAACTAGAAGAGAGAAGAACTTATATTCAACGTATAATTTTAAGAATGAAATAAAATTTCTACATGATTTACGACCAATTTCAAAACGATTTGATCGACACTCAAAAATGATTGTTTCGAATTAAAAAGAAATTAGGCTCTATAGATTTTTTAATAAAGTAAATATGAACATCAAATGCTGGCCGTAAGATTTCTTTGACTTTTATTGAAATTGATTTTAACACTTCGCCATTCCGAGAAAGGAATTAACTTTATTGATTGAGGCAGTAGTAACCAATTAAGAACCGAAGCGAAATGCCCAAGGTTAGACTATAATTTTTAACGGCATCTGTAAACTTTCACCGTTAAAAGTTTTGATTTAATTGTGATTTTTTTAGCAAAGTACATTATAGTGGACACAATATTCAATTTTATAAAAATGTAATATTTGAGAAAACATAATATACTCGACCATAATATTTGCTTCAGTAATTCGATTACAAAATCAAATATTGTGGTCGATGATATTATCGTTGATAGTATTTGTATTGTACGATGATAGTATAATTAGGTTATTGTTTCATATTTCACATTAAAATATATTTATTTAATGGATTTTGAAACAATCGGGAAATAATCGTTCAATCACATAAAGTATTTTCCTTGGACCGTCGAAATTATCTTGTCATGCATTGGTTTTATTAAAAATTTAGAACACATTTTGCACACACAGAACCTAATAGAGACGGGCTTCAATAAGTTGAATTCATACAGACATTGTTGACACAGCAGAAAATACATCAATAAGAAAATATAAATTGATGTTTAATTTAAAGTTTAATAAATTTTACCTGTATAGCGTTAGCATCGAAAATATTTTGCTTTTATCGCAGATACAAGTTTTATTAATGATATGACTGTCCGCAGAGACACAGACATATTCTGATTGTCATCGAAACAAACATCGACCAACGCTTTCGCCGTTTAAATAACGCGCAGTTCCCTGCAATAACTTCTCTAGGCGTCCGGAGGCCTATCATTTACGAAATAATAATCAAAAATAAAAGGCACGCGTTTGTTTACGGGTATTAGTAATGTTCAGCACAAACATCTCGCACTGGTGTATAATTTTTGCATCTGCTAGCACCGAGGCACGTCGGCGTTGCTGCAATACCGCGATATATCACATGCGCGCGTACTCCACGCTGTATAATTCGTGTTATTTATTAGTAGCCTACGATCGACTGGTAGCAGAACAGACATTCTTAATTGGGGATAACCACGCGACCATAGTTTTCGTGTAAGCTCAACGCCGACTAGGGTTATAATTTGAACCAATGGAGTGTTAAACGTAAAGCTTACCGCAAAATTTGCTTCAATACTTTATACTTAGATTAGTAATTAAAATGCAGTATATGCAAAATATCTTACTTTTACAGATATATAATAAACTAAGGATAATTATTATAGCGCAGGCAAAAGGGTATTTGTAATTTTGTACACGCAATGTCAATGTTTTTTAATTTAAAATTACTTCACCGCACGTCTATATTTGTTTACGATAATATTGCACATTACAATAAATTTCTTAGGAAGTACATACAGCACGTAGATGCTCGGCGTTGTAAGCTCAACGAAGAATTTTATTTCTTCTTTTTGCAAGGAGTTCGCGCGTTATGTGTTGCTAGGTTTATTTTGCATTTCACTATCAAGTACCGACTAACAAAATATCCATTAATCAATTTAATGGTTAAAGCTTCATCAATTGAATATTTTTAATCTTTCGTATTAATATCCTAAAGGTTTAATTTGTAAAAGAACTATATGTGTTACCAAAATACACATAAAAGTATAAAGTAAAATTCAGAATAAGACAACGGAACTCAAGGTCGACTTTATGGAGAAAGAGGGACTCTTTATGATGAACTCTTTCTTTGAGAAGCGTCCCTACAGAAAGTTGACCCGTTCGAGCCCAGATATTTGACAAAAATGAGATTGACTTCATTGTAAAGACTAGACATAGACAGCGATCACCGAATGGTTAGGGGCATACCGATACTTAAACGTTAAGTAGGAGAGGTCTCGTCTCATGAAGTCAAAGCTCCATACCCCTCATGTTTTAATCCAAAGTCCCGAAACCTTTTAGATCGAGTTGCAAAACCGTTTTCAGTGCAATGCAGTAGATGATATGAATGACAAGCTCGACTATCTATGCGGTCGGAGCTAAGTTCTGTAAGATATATAAACACAATCGCCTGTCACCCAGAGGGGTAGGCAGAGACTACGGACATCCATTTGGCATAATCCTGACATACTTTTTCGCCTCCTTTACTTCTAATGTGAGGGTACAAATGTTGAGGGTACGTCTAATGTGGCCCATTTTCGAAGTATCGCCAATTTGGTCGATAAACTTCCTTTTAGGGCGTCCCTTCCCGACTCTGCCGTTCACATCTGCCATATAAATTTGCTTTATCATTCTTTCCTCATTCATTCTTTCTACATGACCAAACCACTGAAGCATTCCTTTCTTAATCCTGGTTACAACATAATTATCTTGAACACATTTATCTCTTATCACGCTATTTTAGAATCATACCACAGAATCACAGAGTCAATTGCGTGATTCTGTAAGACTCGCCGCAGAAGAACACAAAAACTCTCCGTTCACACTCTTAATCTCATGGCTGTTAGACAGGAAATGAAGCCGCAGTCTTCAGCAGATTTGACAGCATACAGGCAACTGAACAGACAAAAGATCTCTAAATGCGTGCGGCAAGTCGTACGCAACTTCAATACAGCTCGTATTGAAGAAGCGATCTATCTGCCAGAGAAAGTCAACATTGCGCAAGCACAGGTGCACTCTCTGTTCTATTACTCTCATAATCCGATGGGACGGTAAATCAACACGACCGGAGAGAGATCAGATGCAGTATCAACGGTTTTACGTGCTTTTCGAGGCACGGGGATGAGACACCGCCAACTTCCTGACTCCGGGCAGCTCCTGAGAATTTCTTGACGGAAAAACTCATTAATGGATTTTTGGCCCGACTCTGGATTCAACCTAGGATCTCATGATCAGCAGTCGAACTTTTGCAACCACTAGACCAAAGAGGCAGTCAGTATATAGAAGTGCTGAAATGTTTGTAGAGTAGGGCTACGATGGCTATCCTAGTAAAAAACCAGAGTACGAAACCTTTTCAACTGCGGAGACGTGTAAGGTGGAACTCTTCACCGTTGCATTGGACGTTTTCAAGCTAAAGCTGGAAAGGATACGCTATTAACATCAATAGCGAGTACATCACTCACCTTCAATTTGTCGACGATATAGTCCTTATGACAGAATCACTGGAAGATCTTAGCACTATGCTCAATGACATCAATAGTATCTTTCAATGGATAGGTCTTAAGATTAACATAGACAAAACAGTAGTCTTGGGTAATGTCCATGTTGCACCTGTACTGATAGTTGTTGGGAGTACTAAGCTCGAAGTTATTGACGAGTATGTTTACCTGGGACAAATAGTCCAGCTAACAGTAAGTCCAACTTCGACCGAGAGCAGCCTCATACTCATGAGTAAAGTGGAGGGTGGTCCTTTATCTAAATGGAGTGATGACCTGGTAAGAGATGCAGAAAATCGATTGATGTAGGTGGCTCAGGACCGTACTTTGTGGGTATTCTTTGGTGGAGGCTTATGTTCAGCAGTGGACTTGAAGAAGTGTAATGTTAAAATAATGATAAATCTATTCTACTATAATTTACCGATATCTGGAAGACAAAAAAATTATAAAATCAATATGATATATGAACTTAAAAATAAACTGCACAAATACAATGTCAGATATTCGAAGCATTTACCTACACTCAAAATTAATCCAGTGAGATATACCAATTAAGATTTAATTAACTTCTATAGAATATCGTCATTACTGTCAGAGAGCTTCAAATTGATTTCTTATTATATAACTTGCCGGTCGATTTGCGGCGGAGACTTTTAAATTAGTAGGTAGGAGACAATTATTATCCATATTTAAGGCGTAAGTCTAATTGGAGACCAAACGTCGCGCCGGCGGCTAACAATAATTCAGATAACCACGCGTGAGCTTCAATTATTACACGACAAGAATATAATTTGTAGCATTTCTCTTTAAACAAGTGTACAATATCAATTTAGATATTTTGTGTAATTTAGGCCACAAAGAGCTACAAAATGTATATAAGAAAAAGACTCTGTTTGAAAGTTTAAGCACAACATTGTCGACACATTTCTTTTTCGGTTGCAATTTTTACTTACAAAGTACGGTTCATTTACTGTTTCCATCGGAAAGTAATGCAATGAAGATGAAATTACTGTGCTCAGATGTTTTTAATGAAGTAAATTGCTAAAATGAGTAGTGTAAATAGATTAAAGAATAATTACATACAATATTAGAATGTTACCTATACATGTTCTTCATTATCCAATCCAATTGGCAGCCGGAATTTACAAGATTTAATTATACTAAGTAAACTAGGTTGCTTGGTTTTCGCAAAGTCCATATCTGCGCACAGATTAGATATGCTGCTTTTCAACAATCTTCGACTTTTGGGTTTAGCTCTGAATAAATATCTCAAAATTAGTTATTCGTCACAGCAAAGTTGACATTTATGTAATTACATATTATTTTTCAATTTTTATGCATTTTTTGGATATTCATATTTTTTCCTCGGATGTATAAATAATGTTGTGCTCTAATGGACTGTTCATTGGTTTATGAATAAGTATATCTAGAATTTTATACAAATTACAGCCAATATTTCTCTCATTAAAAAGTAGAATAAAATATTAAAGACTGCAATTCTATGACAGTTAATTTTTATGTTCGTCCATTAAAGCCTATAAAAGCGAACTGCTAAACGTAGGCGTCCCCTATAGATTGCCTAATAGGTGGATATCGACATAGTTGCCGTGCATTGCATGCATTGGCAACCGCAGTTTTTTATAACTTTTGAGTTGTTATCAGGAAGATGCTTCTGTTTAAATTTTCCTCTGTTGCCTCTTATGGCATCCGTCAGACGATATAGGTTGATGGAAATTTTTATATTGCCTGGTTAATTTTTAAATGTTATTAAAAACATTAAAATATTTTTTTTAAATCAAGTCAGTTGTTAAGAATTTTATGTAATTAATTTTAAAACACTTAAGTACTTAAATAGGCTAACGAGAGCTTATTTAATAACAAATCAATAATAAAAGCTCTGTCTAAATAAGTTGTTTCTTACAGGCTAACTAAACCATACCTATTGTTACCTGCTTCCTATTGGCGGCTTGTTCACTTTACCGTACCTCTACGTTCCGCCAATCACAGCAAGACGTTCTAGTTAGCTGCTCATAGATATTTTGCAAACATTCGTAGGCATGCGTCTAGTTTATGAACGCTCTGTGAACAAACAAATTGAGACCCTAATAGTCACTTTGCTTATAATAAAGTAGAAAATCCAATATTTAAATATAGGAGTTCAGATATAATTAATGTGTAATATTTTACACACATGTTGGCACACTTGAGGGACCACCCAAAAATAAAACGCTTAAAATTCGTTCAATAAGTAGGTACCAAAACCTAATTAGACGTTATAAAATAATATTTCCAACAAACTTAAAGTCTAATAAGTATTGATTTTATCCGTAGCTTAAGGTTGAATACTCGCCTTTTATTTTTGAACGCCTCGCCAACGCACGAGCGTGTGGAGGTGCTCTACTCTCGACATGCCGCTATATGATGATTTTGCAGTATAAAATTGTTAGTAGGTATGTCTCAATTTAGACACTAAATCAATAAAAATGTATGTTTTGAAAACTAGACATTAAATTATAAAGTCAGCGTATTTTTTATTAGTTTGTTAAGTTAAGTAAGTACCTACGGCTGTTAGTCAGTCTGTGTACTTGTTTATCTTCACGTTTCCGAAAAATGCAAGCAACGAAATGAAGGACGGGGGCACGGAAGTGCACCCTCCAAGACGAGCCAACCAAACCAAAACGAAGCACTACCTAACTTTTCTTGAAGCACTTCTTCATTTTTTGAACCCTCATAACTTGGGTTTGGATTACACCAGATATACAAAATTCTCAGGATATGATAACAATAGACAAATCGACTTATTAAACATATAAAGTTTCAGTAGCATAGCTCTTATACTTTAGATTTTATTGATCTCTAAAAACCCCCGATTTCATTACTTACTCACTGATGGTCATTAAAATTCTTAGGATACTACCTAAAGTCCTAGAAAGCTGAAATTTCCGCAGTTTCTTTAAGCCAGTATTAGTACACAAACAACAAAAAAATTCTAAAACTTGGAACTTTTACCCCCCAACCCCCTAAACTAGGGGATAGAAGTTTGTATGAGACTTTCGAAATTTTTGATGCTAGAGGTTTGAAAATTGATATAGGGGACTCCTTGTTATTCCTTGTTATAAATAATAATAATAAAATACATATTTCGTGATTGTCAGTAAACCATTATAACCCTATAAATTAATAGATCGAAGTTTGTATATGGGTTTTCTCGTACAAAGTTAATTTCGTGCTAAAGATCCGAAAAATATACAAGTACATCGACTTCTTATTACAAATTAAAAAATGTAAATATTAACCTAAGTAATATTAAAGCACAACAGTAAGCTGTTGTCGATTTGAATCGCCTAAGAGCCAAGTATCAACCTGATCTATTGTTTACTATAAACAGTAAATAAATAAAGAATATTGGCAAAGATAGAGAGCAGGCTACGTAAAAAGGCACCTCTTATGTGCAAGAAATACTCCCCGAAAAAAGAAAGAAAAATGAACAAAATAGAAAAAATATTGTCTTATGTAACTTCCAAAAAGAAGTAAAATCCCACAAAAACATTTTCGTGTAAAATATTGCCAATATTATGACTGAGGTGTAGAGTTTGTGACATTAGGGAGACATGAGATCTGATAACTTTTTGCACTGGGATAAATCTTTCTGAATAAGTTTCTGTTTGTTCGTTACACTAACAGTGTTTGTGGCACTAGGTAAATGTGTAGTGTCTATGTGTGACGGGCCGTCAACATTTGGGTCGTAGGAATCTAGCGGAACCGAGGTTCAATTAGAACGTTACGTCGCCCCGGAGACTTTCCGTAACGTTTGGAGTCGGAGCGTAGGTGGCTGCGTTTACCACTAGCGGGTTGGGATGTTTCTCGGCTATCACAAAGTAGCGTCGAGACATTTCCTTGAAATATTCAGAGGTCGTCGGAAGTTGACAATCTCTGTGCATGTCAGAGTTTCGCTGGTACCACCGAGTTCCGGTAGCTATGCCAATGAATCTATTTTGGATGACTTGGAGGTCGTACAAATAACTATGAGCCACATGCGTGAAGGCTACGCTAGTATGAGATGATAGGTTTTACGCAAGCTTTGTAAAGGTGAAGCTTTGTAAGGGTGGAGCTTGTGTCTTAAGGACAGTTTGCTCCTCTTCTTCCTGCCAGCGGGTGGAGGACGAATTTAGCACGATTGGGGACAGTGTGAATGTGTTTCGCGAAGGTCATACCGTGGTAAAATGTAATCCCTAAGTATTTTACCGTTGTTTCCCATGAGATCTGGTGGCCGACTAGGGTGATCGTGCCCAAAGATTTTTTTGGATTTGGATTCCGACGTTTGAAAGCGGGATCCCGTTGAAAGTATATTGCTACACTTTTTTCAGAATTTACTTCGATTTTTTATAAGCAAAATCATTTGCCTAAGTGATTGGGTGATCTTTAGAGCATCTGTGTAAGACATTTCTTGTTGAAATGGACGATGTAAAGTTCCGTGTCGTCAGTAAAGAGAGCAGTGTTGACAACTGGGTCCATCGGTATGCCACTCTTATAGAGTGTGAAGAGGAGGATATATATACATATTTGTGTGTATATAAATTTTATTTGTAAGTAGTACCGAATGGGTTGGCTCGACCGGGTAAGGATCACGCTCTCACAGAAGTGAGTGTAGAGAACCGGAGACAACGCATCTGCATTTTGATTCATAATCGGGGATAGATGTCGATGTTTATGGGCCACAGCAACCGCTTACCATCAGAAGGACTGTGTACTCGTTTGTCACTCTATCCTATAAAAATACTATATATTTTCATAAATTAATTTTTAATTAATTATTAATAAACATATAAATTTCATTTCATTTTGATGAGAAAGTAAAAACGCTCATGAATCATGCTCTTTTGGATTTTCCCGTTGGCTTTCTCATCACTTGGTGTATAGCGGTAAAGAAAAATGTCGCTGGGAAACCAGTGTTTCCGAGATATTAAAAGCCTTTGGAGGACTAGTAAGATCCATCAAGACACGTTAAGTAAGCGTGCACCGAAACTCTTCCAGATATGAGAAAAGGGCCTCTGCCCAGCCGTGGAACCTTTTAGGCTGTTACTTGTAAGTTTTAATTTAATATTAATGCACATATTTATAAAATAGCATTTCACTTAAGTAATTTTTAACATTTGAAATTAAAAAAAAAACGTACGTAAGTTTATTGTTTGTGCAACTAAATATGTGTTTATATTCATGTGCTGTATGTACATATTATGTAGTAATATATTGACTTCTTGTTGCTGTCTTAAACCGTTTATATTAAATTTAAGACATCAGTGTAAGAGAGAAGTGTTGATAAGTTGGTTGTAGTAAGTACCGAAAAACAATAACTGTATGATGGAAGTATTTAATAAAAGTTGTTCACACAATTGGGATCAATTTTTCATTACTGAAGCTGGTAAATGTCATATTATGATATATCACGCAATAGTGTATAAGCCAATAAAGTAAGCGATTCATCACTTTTTCTTTAGAGTTTTCAGGATTCCTTTCTTGTACTTTTTGGTATATATTTAGTCTAAATAAAATTTGAAATAAAATTATGTCTTTTGATACGAATATAAACCACAACACTTTTTAAATAATTTCCTATGGGTTTATTTCTAGCATAATATTACTTATTATAAATATTTGGAGATTTTAATGGAAGGGTTGGGGTGAGGAGGCTTGGCTATGAAAGGATACTGGAAACGTTTGGTGATGAAAGTATTAATGAGAATGGTGAAAGCCTCCTTACCGTATGTGTGGAAAGGAATCTTTTTGTGA
>DWHP01006162.1:0-11547 GCA_018247895.1 Parnassius honrathi | reverse complement strand
TGCATCTCTGACAAATCTATAAAACTCAGTTTTCTTTCAATTCAAAAAGCAATGGATAGTTCATTTCCCAGTGACCACGCGGGCGAAGCCGCGGGTAACAGCTAGTACTAAATATAATTCTGAGAATCCCCCTAATTACGGGGAAAATATCGCATCTGTTGAAAAAAAAAGTTATATCATTCACGTCCCCAATTAAATGAGGACGACCCTAATATTTTTGGCTTAAGGTGAAATAGTAAAAATACTAGCTCAAATGGCCTAACAAGATCCTCCATTATGCCGAAAATATTGCAGCATTAATTTTGAAATAAATATATGGTAAAGTTGAGGATTAATTCTAATGTAATTAATATTACATTAATATTAATCCTAATATAATATTAAAATAACTATTCATTAACTCAATGGCTTTCAACAACCGTTAATAACAAAACTTATTTAGAATTTAATAATTTAAATAATTATATATAGTGTAAAGTCACTTCGTTGGAAGTCACAAGACGTAAGTTTACGGTTTTTTGCTCAGTTGTTCTATGAGTAGAACTGTCATCGTAGACGGATGACACTTGAAAATAGCAAGTAACTCTGTTCAGAATACCAGAATTTCATACCAAATCTGGTGATTCACACGTTTCTGAAAAAGGGGTGACAAAATATAAAAAAACAGATAGAATAAAAAAAATATTTTAATGACACCAATAAAATCGAGAAAATCAACACAATAAATTCGAACTTTACGTAAAAAGAGATAAAGTAACTTTTTAGTTCTAAAATGTTAGGGTAATAACTATTTATAAATATTGGAAACTTATTATTTATCCCAAATTATCCCAATATAACAGTATCCCTAAATTGGGCTAGCACGAATTCAGTCTTCTTCTGACTCATCCTCTACGTCACTCGTACTGGAGGTCAAACACGATCGAATCGTTTTTTCATGTTCCTTGCAAACTGGGCCGTGACATTTGATGCACTTGTTGAAAGTTTTCCTGTCTTTTTTCTATCACACATGTAGCATCTAATTTTCTTGTTAGGTGGCTCATCAGCTGCAGCTGAGGATTGATTCTCTTCAGTTTCAACGATAAGCCCAATTTCGAAACGCAGTTTTTTTGCAATCCTAGGATTAGCATGCCTTCGTATGAGGTTCCGCCAAACCGTGAGTAACTTCTTCTAAATCTGCTCGAGACCACTTGTTTCCAGCTAAACAAAACAGAACATAGCTGATTATTCGCATTATATCTAGAATACCGTAAAAATATCTCATGGGCCAGCGGCAAGAGGACCTCTTTGTGGTGTAAGAGTGACACATTTTGTGGAAGCAATCCACCCCACCTTTTGTCAAATTATAGAACTCAATTATATCAGGTTTTCTGGAGTCAGGATTTACAGTCCCTGAATTGTGCATGGTTGACGAAAGAATCACGTTCTCTTGTTTTTTTTTCAGAGAACGACAGGAGCACTTTGTCGGGCTGGTAAACAAATCTCGATGTCACAGGTTCTCAAATCCTTTCACAGTGAGCAGTTCAGGTGGGATTTCCCTCTTGTTTTTTCGCAGTGTCCCCACATACGCGAGCTTACGTTGAGCAAGCTCCTCTGCTTATTCATATGATGAGAGCCAATTGTCTGCAGTTATATTGCGGTTGGTATTTTTTATGTTTTCTTAAAGCTGAAGGACATAGAATGTTGGCAGAAAAAGGGAGCCTTCTCTAATCAACGAGTCTTTACCCACATAGGGTATACCATTGTAAAACTAAAATGTGCGAGCACCGCAGAGAGAAACAATTTTCAACCCGTATTTATCGGGTTTATTAGGGATATACATTTTGAACGGGCACCTCCCTCTAAAACTGAGAAGCGTCTCGTCAATCGTCACGTATTCAGAATGAGTATAATATTTTCCACAATTTGTAATAAGGATGTCCCAAAATTCCCGAAAGGGCGCAAATTAATCATATTTCTTCTTCCTCTCGACGCGAGTTTCTTTGAATCAAACCTCAAATGCCGAAGAAGGAACTTCAGCCTGTTTTCAGACATCACGCATCTAAAAAATAAGATGCCGTATTTCTGGGAGTAAAGTTCTCTGAGTTTCATATCAGAGTTCTTGGTAGCTCCACATAGTAAGAGAAATCCGACTAGTGATTCTACCTCTATGGTATCAGTGGGTCCAGTGAATCTCTCTGAACTCGGGACATGTGCCATTCGTCTGCTGATTTCTTCATTAGTGTTGAGCACCATCGTCTGAACGAGATCTTTACTAAAAATAGTTTGAAAAAAGACAGCCCAGTGTTACATACTCGAGAATCCCCTTTTTGCACCTGGAAGATGAGTAATGATGTTTCTTGCTGGAGTTCTACTAGTTCTCTTTCCCATAGGGGTCATCGACCAGATGGTCTCTCCATCTTTTCCCAGAAGAAAATTTCCATCGTCATCGGAGTCCAAATATGACGGAATCTGGGGTAGAAATGGATCAGCTTCATCGTCATCTTCAGCAAAGAACTGATCGGCAACGTTGTTATCATTTAGCAAAGAGGCATCGTCCTCTTTACTTTGTTCGGTGGACCACTCTTCGATTAGTTCTTGTCTCTCCTGTCGCTCCAGCGCTGCCCCAATCCATTCCTCGTTCGAATATCCAGCCACGTGTGCTACGGAGCGATAAGATAAAGAGTAGCAAAGAAATGTTACAATCCCTATTTTTAAACATGTAAAATAAGACGAAAATGTATATTGTTAGGAATGAAATTTAAGAATAAATAAATTTATTAAATATATGATAACTTCAGGTTTTTGTGTTTATGCCATCTAGCGTCGATTATACTTATCACCTTGAAAGTCAATAAGTTTTAGTTCGATAAAATGACTTTATTATCTACAGCATCTAGTAGATGGCGCTATTACAAATCTCGAATAGAAAATTTTCGTTTCGCCATGGATCTCACAGACTCGCAGAGTACGGGAGCCTGAAATGATCCATTTGAAAGGTCGATCCGAATGTACCAGTACGCGTGACGAAATGTACTAGAATGATTCGGTCGCTAGAAATTAGTGATTGACACATGTCTAGTTCCTGGATGGTTTAAAAACTCAATTGATCCCGATGGGTGGCGCTGCTGCCGAGATGCAGAAACAACCCGTGCCAAGCCAGGGCGGATCGCTAGTTATATCTAAATTAGCAGGCAGACTTAGTTCTGCAGCATATGTTGTAAGAAAGATTAGAAGTCTCACCAATGTTGAGATAGCTTTATTTTTTATTTTAGATATATTCATATCGTAGGTATAGGCATAGGTATTTTGTTTTGGGGTAATGCTACTGTCATTCAAGCCATATTGGTTTTGCAAAAGAGAGCCGTACCGGTTTATAATTCAACGGCTTTTCCGAAAATCATAGTTTTTATTAGTTACAAAATATTTTTCTTTTATGGATAATGGTTGACAAACGAGCACACAGTCCACCTGATTGTAAGAGAATGCTGTGGCCCATAAACACTTACAACTATCTTCAATTAAGAATCAAAATGCAGATGCGTTGTGATGCATGTCAATCTCACCCTTGATCCTTGAGGACTAAGATGAAAAGCCTCGTCATTTCCAGTAATAAGGTGTCCGGTTCTCCACAATCACCAAATGAAACAAAATAGCGTTGAACTGCTATTTTACGCCGGTATTCTGTGAAAGCTGGTCCTTCCCCGGTCGAGTCGACCTCTTTGTAATTTCAAAGTTGTTTTGTTTTTATCGGATTTTGCTTTATTTTGTTCGACTTGCAAAACCACAAAACATTTTCAAAGATTTTCTAGTAATTTTTAAACTTTAATTCATACAAAATATCATTCCTTTGCTTATTTAACTTTCTTTGTAGAGGAGGCAGTATCAAAGGTGCGATAAATCAAACAAGGTGTTATGGGGTAATGTTTACCAATTTTCCTTTAAATGTCAACCAAACTAATGAATTGCAGTAATGGACAAATACTGCAAAATCTGTCCAAATAATATGATGAACCTAAATACCACGGAATTGTAATTGCGAAAAACATTACCAGCGCGATATCCTTAGCTGCAGATTGTCAGGGCGGTATATAAGGGCAGGAGCGACAGAACGCTTTGGCCAAATGGCACATTCGAATCGACGAGGAGCACTATGTACGCAAACGTGTTATTGGCGCAATCCTGCCGGTCTTCGAAGCCTGGATATAGCGACGAGTAGGACTCGCTTACAGACTTACACAGATAATTACCGGGTACGGGTGCTTCTGTGATTATCTGTGTAAGATTAGACGCGAAGCGATGGCGATCTGCTTCCACTGTGGTGGGCGGGGGGGATGGTAATCCCCAATCATAATCGGGGCCTCTGGGGTTGCAGGCGTTTGGGGCGGGGGTGTCGAATGCCTAATAATGTAACCCCAGAGGAGGACGTTGGCTCAGAAGTGGTCCCGAGACATATTACGATAGCACTGCGAGGCTACTGGGGGCGGCCAGCATAACCTTTCGGGTGCCCCCGCAGCCAAAGATATCCATGACGATTTCCCCACGAAAACAAAAATAAAAAAGACTGTCAAGGCGGATTTTTACAATAGGACTACTTGCTCATTAAATATTATGATACTCTTTATTAACTTACTTTGTAAGTTACCTAAAAAGCGAATTAAGCAAAAATACTCAGCGATATTTGGAGAAGGCTATGCCCGAAGTTTATCTATGTGATGAATGCAGAACTAGCGATATCCACAGTAGGACCAGAGGAATTGACGTAGTGACGAGTAAGTTGAAATGAGCCATTCAAATAGCTCAAAGAACCGATATCCGATGGGGAAGATAGTATCTCGATTGGCAGCCTCGTACTGGTAAGCGAAGAGTAGTGCGACCTCCTTCTTGGGAGTGACGAACTGGTAAGACATACAGGAAGTTGATGGATGCGTGTGGCTCTTCTAAGTCCTGATGATCCTGATGACCGTGCTCTGTGGCATTCCTTGGAGGAGGCCTATGTTCCGAATTGAACTTGTGAAGGGCTGTAATGACACGGGCCTAATATTTTAGGAGAAAAAATTGCAATACTTAAAGGTCGTGGGTGCGAATCCGCCACTCGCCTACTGTCTTGAACTTGAACCACTCCAAAAATTTTAAGCTTAGAGTGGTTAACAGTAATATTTATAGCTTATAGTATTTATAGCACAGATAATATACTTTTTTTACATAGGAATACAATTAAAACCTGAAAATAATTGTTCGTTTTTTAATATTACAGCTACACATCTACATATGAGTATATCAAATGTGTGTACTATCTATCTATGATCTCCACACAATTACTAGTCTATGACAATAACTACTGGAATGAAGTATCCGAGTTCTTTGTACATAGATTATTATAACATTGTATTTCGAATGTAGGAATGGATGGTGGGATATTAATGATATGTCACTTCAGTCCACAGATTGTATGATTCAATAAACTAAGGGCCAAATACTTAAGTAGGATTAAAATAAATATTTACCAGTTAATATGTTTGAATTAAAAGATAAATAAATAACCTACTTAATGTTCTAAATGGACATAGGTAATGGAAAATATGTTATTGACTAAGTATTTATACCACCACTACATTTACTATTTAGAGGATACCTTGAAAGTTGAAAATGAATCGTAGTTTTGGAGGTGGGGCTAATCCCCTTGTCGATGGATGATACTCATGGACGACTGAGGGAATATCACGTATACTCACTAACGCATGCTCCATAGTTTGCTTATGCTTATGTATACTTTAATATATTTTCTTATATAGAAAGAAAGGTAACAAACAAGTACACATGCCACCTGCCGTAAGTGGATTCTGAGGGC
This sequence comes from Parnassius honrathi, assembly GCA_018247895.1. Classification (NCBI taxonomy): domain Eukaryota; kingdom Metazoa; phylum Arthropoda; class Insecta; order Lepidoptera; family Papilionidae; genus Parnassius; species Parnassius honrathi. The sequence goes on along the minus strand of DWHP01006162.1, from coordinate 5,717 downwards.
TATAAATATTCATCCTCGATTAAGAATCAAATTTGAGATGCATTGTCACCCCTGAGTACTATAAGATGGAATGTCTGGGGTTCTCTAAGACTCACCATACGAAACATAGCAGCATTAAGCTGTTATTTTTCTATGGTATTTTGTGAGTGTGATCCAATCCCAGTCAAACTGACTCATTCATGCTACAACCATAATATAGCTGCAGTGTGGCTCTACCAAGAATGATAAATAATTAAGATATCTGCACCTGTTATGTTTGAGTTAATACATCTTTTAACTAAAAGGTACAAAGTAAGAAATTTATGTCTACAATAAATTTTTCAATAACAACCAGCTCCTTAATAAATAACAAGTATTTCTAAAACCTTTTGCTCCTCCGAATAATTTAAAAAGCCAGCCACCAGGCCATAATAATAATAACTCTAAATAATGTATATATGGGGATTTTGTTATGAATGGCATAGTTGCCATGATGGTAGATGGATTGGCCACTGCAGTTTTTTTATTATTTCCACTTGTTAACAAGAGTTTTTATCGTTTTTTACAACACTATGCTTGTTATGAAAAAGAGAAAATCTAACATGACATACAATTTCACTACTGAAATTATTTAGAAAATGGAAACAAATATAATAAAACAAAGTATATAAATAAAATGTATAATTTACCCATACTAATTGTAATCACTTTCTACAATATTTTTGAATTTTTTAATTCGCTTCTCAGTCTCTATAATACTTTCTTTGAGGTCCCTGTGTACTTCACTGTAAGCTTTTATAGACTGATTGGTTTCAGTGAAAATATTCTGTAAGATTTGCAAATGTAGAATTCTGAAAATAATACACATTATATTAATGAATGTTTATTTACTTTTAACCTTTGCTATACTATGTGTGTTAAAACAACAGACATAAATGTAAATGGATAACACATGTGTACATAGTTTCTCATGCCCAGCATAAGTTACAAACACTTATGTACTGCTGCTATATCTCAATTTGCGCTCAACCATTATAATAGACATCAGGCAAAAAGGGGAAAAATGCATTGCAATGTTTTTTTATAAAATTGAAGTGACCAGCAAATAACAGTTCACTTCCAAGTTAGTGGGCTAATGCAACCCATGAACACCTGTGTCCAACTCTAGACAAAAAAGGCTACAGATGTATTGTCACCACCGAGGATTTAAATGGAATGCCTCACTCAACCTGTAATCATACTCACTCTCTGTACCCTTTAGTACTAACTATTGGTATTCACACAATACAACATACTAATAAATATAGGAATGATAGTTAAAATGAATAAGACTATGAGAATACTATCAAAATAATCTAAAATGTATTTTTATTAAATTTTTGATTGGTTACAAATAGTTTGAGAGGGTAGGAAATAAAGAATGGTTCCCAACAATGATGGCATTACAAAACCAATATAATATACAAATTGATATTTGACTGCTTGGAACTATAATGGTATGTGATGGGATTTAATGGATTTTTTATGTGGCAGAGTCATGCTGCAGCTATATTCTGTTCGTAGCACAAATTGGTCAGCACGCTTGGAGAAGGACCACACTCTCACAGAATACCAATATAAAATAGCAGCTTAATACTGCTGTAATTTGTATGGTGACTGTGAGAATTTGAAATCTTTCTTACTGAAAATAAGGCATTACATCTTAATCCTCAGGGTTGACAGCGCATCTACATATTGATTCTAAAGGATAGATGTAGATGTCTATGGGGTACAGTATTTACTTGCAATCAGGTAGACTGTATGCTCATTTTTTACATATTCTATAAAAGAAAAAGTAAGTTCTTACAGATTGCTTTACATTTGTGTGTGTACAATAAATATTTATATTTGTGATTAAAACACCCATAATTTTTAATACTATTGCTATTATAAAAATCTGCTTTTAATCTTCTTTCTTGGTTCACCCAAAAAAATAAAATAGATAATTTATGCTAATGCTCCAGTAAGCTGAAGTGGCATTAGGGCGGCCTTATAGCTCAAAGATCCATCAACCGATGGGGAAGAAATATTCCCAAGTGTCAGCCTCATACTAGTAAGCAAAGTATAAGGCGGCCACCAACTAAGTGGAGTGACGACCAGGTAAGATATGCAGGAAGTTGATCGATGCAGGTGGCTCAGGACTGTGTTTTGTGGAAATCTTTGTGGGAGGTCTATGTTCAGCAATGGACTTATGAAGCACTGAAATGAATAAATAAATGAATTGTAGCCATGACAACTTTTATTTATATTATATATTATAACTAGCAGGAGGGTAAGATAAGGAGTATCCAGATTAAGCCCACTAGTACCAAGTGGTGATTGCATTAATAGAACCACCAATCATCAATCTTTATTTCATTATTATTAAAATAACAGAAATACGTAATCCCAGAAAGCCAGAAAAAGATATATTACAAGAGAGAGAAATACAAATATGCTTACTTGGATTTCAGGTTAAGAATTTTAGTTTTTAGTGTTAAAAGCTCACTGGAGTTATCACTGAACTTTGACACTTCATGTAGTCTATGATTAATCCACTCTATCATCAACTCCACCTTCTCACTCTCTTGGCTTTGTATTGTTTCGAGTTTATTATCTAAACTCTCCTGCAACTCTTTTATTTGATTATTAGGAACATTCTTTTTGTTCATATTTAGCTTCAGATGCTCCAATTCAGCTATAAACGCTGGAAGTTTGGTTTGAATCTTTTGGATAATTGCTTGATTCAGTTCTGCTTGCTCATCAAAAGTTAATTCAACAGCTGTCTGATGCATAACACCTGGAAACATTCAAATAAACATTTTATTCCATGAGGCATTATCACATACCAATACCATTACAGTCTATTATACTCCACTGCTGAACATAAGCCGCCCCCATAAATTGCCTTATAAGGCAGATATTTGCCATAGTTGCCACACTTGGCAAGCGGAGTGGCAACTGCAATTTTTCGATTTTTAGTCATTATTAGGAAGATGTTGCTGCCCATCTGATCTATTTCCCTCTGTCACCTCTTATGACACCCACATGGATATTCTTACACTGCCACCACATGGTTCTTATCATAGCTTTTATCACATATTAACAGTTACTACTAATAATCAATTAAGTCAGGCAAGTTCGGTTGTTAAAAGCAATGGATAAACCTAAACTTTTGTTATTTTGGGTTGTACGCAATTTTAAATTTATTTTTTAGACCAAAATACCCCAAAGCCCTAAAGGGAGCATCGTCCAGGCGACGAGACGACTAGTACTGGCAATAGCCAATGAGACTGCCAAGTGATTAAAGCATATCCTCGCTTCAATAGTAAAAACCCATGTTCAGTAGTGAAGTTGTAGGTTCCGTTGTAGAAGAATAATAATCATAAACTCCTAAATCAATCACAGCAATAAATTTAAAAATCACCTAGAAGAGTAGAAGTGCTTTCATCCGCCGTGCTTAACTTGTGTAAGCTTGCGTAGTGAGTTAACTCCGCATTAGCTATTATTCTGTTAACTTTCTCTACTAGCTTAGCAGACAAATGGTTTTTAGAAGTGTTGCATAATGTTTTGATAATTTCCAAAAGAATGTTCTCCTGTTTTGTTTTAATAAAAGTACCAAGATTTTCAGTGTTCGTAGCAGTATCCATTATATATTTTGCAACACGAAAATCCAAAGAAGTCAGTCACGATATCGAAAGTTTATTCAACGCAGCGCACACCGAAGATTATTTAAATCCTATCAAATGCAAAATAATATCTTCATCGTGTCAATAAAACAAAACTTAATTTTAGAATTCAAATTTCAAAACAATATCCGTTTACGTTTTTTATTTATTTAACTGGCTTTACAACTCTGGGTTCTAGCCCTTCTGAGCCTATAATTTCTTTCTGAATCTTCGTTTTATATATTTTTTCTTCACAATATGCCGATGCGTTTGCCAATGCCAAGCACATTGCCAAGTTTTGGGAGGTTTTGACGGCAGCTCAACCCAGCGGAAGCGAACTGTTGATGACGACAGCCACTCAAGTTCATAAGGCGCCCAAGCGATCAAATTAAATTGAGGTTTATATCAACATCAAAGCACCTGTTTCGTCGTTTTCTCTAATAGTTCACACCTGCAGACACTTAATTCAAAAAATCACATCACTTTTACGAAATAAAATCCACTTCAAACCATTATTCAAGCGACAAAACAGGAGCGACAATCCGTCGACGGCCAAGTTCCCGCCAAACCCTATCGTTTTTTGTGTCATTGGCCAGATTACAGATTTAAAGATGGTTAATATATCGTTTTAACTGTTAAAATAAACAGTTACAAAAATTAACAAATTTATTAAATAACTGTGGTTGAAAATTATCATATTGTTAAATAACAAATCCCCTGCCGTTAAGTCGTTTGAAGTGATATTTTTATTAAACCGTTCAAACTGATATTTTTAACGCATAAGGGTAACGCTATTGGTTGAATACGTTAGTGGTTGATGTTAATTTTATGTATTTTGTTCTTACGCTATTGGCTGAAATATTCGTTGGTGTTAATTTAAACTGTTTAAACGAAGCGCGTCAGTTTATTATCATATTATTTAGAGTTTATTTCTCCGGTAGGAGTAATAGTATTCTGTGATTTACTTTTTATCAAAATATTACAAAGGTGTATAAAATGCTGTAAAAATAAGTACTAGGGAAGTTAATTCAGCTTTAGTGAAATTAGTTTTTTACTTATATTATTTAGTGTAGTGCACAAAGATATAGGTTTTTCGTTAGTTTCATTTTCACCTTTTATCTTGCCGAGACGTCACACAGCTGTGGGACCATCTTAAAAAAATTTGTTATTTTTTACATTCAGTAAATACTAAATTCGATAAAAATAAAAATTCACTTCAAAAGTAAGTAATATTTTTAACTGTTAATTTTATCTGTTAAAAAAATTAACAAATAACTTTTAACAAATAAATTGAACTATTAACGCCATGTCTAATGCAAAAAGTACTCTGTGATTTAGAATCACAGACTTTTTTTTATTAACTGGCTTTACTGCTCTGGGTTCTAGCCCTTATGAGCATATCATTTCTTTTTTATATATTTGTATTTTATATTTTTTCTTCACAATTTGCTAATAGGTTTCATTGCGAAGTTTTTGCAAGATTTTGACGACAGCTGAACCCAGCGAACAGTTGATGACGACAGCCACTCACGTTCATAAGGCGCCCAACCGATAAAATTAACTTGAGGTTTATATCAACATCAAAGCAATTGTTTCGTCGTTTTCTCTAACAGTTCACACGCGCAGACAATTCACAAAATCGCATCTTTTTTACAAATCAAAATCCACTTCAAACCAATATTCAAGCGACAAAACAGGAGTTCAGGAAAGAGCTAAGGGTCTGGTAACTCACCGGTGTCCGCCTTTCACTGCCTCACGCTGCTGGGGCTCGGCGAGCTGGCTGGCTGAGTAGGTGACTCGAAGGGATATAACCCTGTCTCTCCGAATAGAATATAGTCCACAGGTCACTGACACAGTATCTTCGGGAATTGTTTAGTACTCGTTGTAAAATAAAAAGGACACATACCATAATTTTTCTACAGAGCAAAGTTCCTAACGTTTCGGCGAACGGCGCGCAAGTGCCTCTGCTGTTCCGCCAATCAGACGCAAGCGCGGCTTCTCGCGTAAAAAGATTTGTTACCAGACTAAGAATTCAATAAATCCCTATTAATT
>DWHP01006161.1:0-11547 GCA_018247895.1 Parnassius honrathi | reverse complement strand
ATATAATAATAAATAACGTTACACTACCGCTATCCCAGTGCATCTAATCATCGAAATATTTTCCATTTCTTAGTGATGCCGCGCATGGTTTCTTTCGCTACCAACCACGACGTAAATGAAGACTTAAAATTGCAATTTTGATGGGTCAGAATATTTCTCCTTCTGCAATTTATGTATGTAAAACGACTCCACGATGCAGGGTAGAATCTTAATGTAGGGGTAGCTTAATTAAATTTATATAATAGGTGAAGTTAACAACTTCAACGTTATCGACGGGACTTAAATTCGGGTCGAGTCGATTGATTACTTTAAAATAGCACATTTCAAATCGCACCGTATTCACTCTCTCGTATTATTGCATTTTGATAAGACGTGACAGCTCAGGGGAGTAACGCTTGCTGTCATTTTATATTACGGGATTCCCGAGCAGTCTGTTGATTAAATGTTATTATTTTATAAAATGTAAGTAAAAAATTAAACAACTGATAAGAGGCTACATCAGCCCATGGTCACCTGCAGCCAAATTCAAATATAGAATGCTATATATGCCTTACATAAACTATTCTATATTTCCCCAATACCTTAAAGTTAATCCTCAGAAGATGAAATTCATCACATTATTCAATTTCACTCGAATACTGCAGTACATGCGCAGATATATGGCAGCCAACATAGGTAGGATGGCACATACCAAGAATTCCTAGGCAGTATCAGGGATTATTATAGGAATCGTACTGCATAATGGTAACACCGCCAGTTGTGGGAAATAATTCCAAGAACGGGCAGTGATACTGGCAAACCCTCAATCCTGTTGTGGAAAGGACTTACCAGAAGGATGTCTAATAATGTTCCAATAACCAGATGTCACTAGTTACTCAACGTCATTAAATTTAAAAGTTATATATATTTAACTTATATTTATAAGTATAGTGTATCTGTTTGTTCCAGCTAATCTCCGAAACGGCTGGACCATTTTTTTACGGCTAATTTTTAGAAAAATAGTTAGAATAATTAAATTACACGCAGGCGACGTCGCGGGGAACAACTAGTACAAAATATAACTCATATTAGAGAAAGAAACAAAGTGAATCAGTGTGATTAATTATTAGTGTCTTTTAAATTTTAGTTGGTGTTCGGCGATTAAAGTGTTAATTTTGATAATTCAATCGGCAGTTTTTATTGTCACGAACCTCAAGCTCGTAACAATAATATATAACATAAACTTTATATTAGGGTCATTTGCCGAACTGATACTCGTACAATTTCTTTCCTCGTGCAAGTTTCGCAAGCACTTGTTAGATGCAATTCCAAAGTAATTTGTAAACGGTTTTTATAGTTTTTGTACGCACCACTAAATCCTCTAGTGGTTTTGCTTTTGCATAAATGCTTTTTTTTTCTTAAAATTTGTAAATTCAATGTTTTATTTATAGCTTAGCGGTGTTTACCTGTAGGTAATTACAATAAGACTATATTATTTACTAAACCATTCTGTTTGTTAAATGATAACAATTTTATATAGAACATTTAAACCCAAACTGGCGACGTAGAGCAGTGCCAACAAAATCCACTTTGTATGTAGTAGAACCATGCTACAGCTATTTTAAGGTTGCAGCACGAATGGGTCGGCTTGACTGGTGAAGTACCACGTTTCACAGAACACCAGCTTAAAATAGCAGCTGCTTAATGCTATTTTTGTATGGTAAGTGAAGAGAACTGGAGACCCATTTTCCTGGAAATAAGGCATTCCAGATTAGACCCCGGGGGTGACAACGCATCTGCGTTTTGCTTCTTGGTGGAGGATGAATGTGGATGTCTATGGGCCACAGCGTCCGCTTACCATCACGTAGACAAGACGTGTCTAGAAGTGGGTTTTCTACGGACTCATGATAAAGAAAAAGAATAATTGAAATACTAATGTATTTTTTGACTTTGCACTGTTATTTTTTTCTAATAAACCATTACAACCCGACTTCGAATGAATTGGGTGTCTGCCTGTTGGCTCTCTTAAGATATCAAATAAAATATAACGTGATTATACCTATTTTCTATATCCACAAACTTATGTCTGAAGTCAACTAATCGGTAAATATACTCCTTGTTTTTCCAATACACGTATTAAATAAAAACAAAATGAAATAAATTATATACAAGGTACGTTTAGCGGTGTTATCGCTCTAGAAGCAATTCCTTCCAGACAACGTTTTCCGCACAAAGAACTGTTGTTTACAATGAATTGTAAATGCGATTAGGATATGTATAAATATAATTTATGTATAAATTAAACAACACGGTGATAGTTGAGAAGAGTTATGATATATGAAATGAACGATGTTAATTATGATGGGAAATATCAAATCTCCAAGTAATAAGCTTTGAGCAGATTTTTTAAGGAAAGAGGGACTGAGCACGTAGAATATATAAATGCAAGGTATAGTTGTAATTGAAAACGATTTATTAAAGAAGGAGCATAAATGTGATAGAAAAAGCGAAGCGAAATATTATTACTTGAACGTAGATGACTATCGTGAAAGGAGGAGCTGAACTCAAAGCAGTCGTTCATATAACGTGTAGTCGAGGGAGAAAGGATTTAAGTTTTCCTATGAAGGCAAATCAGCTGCCGCTTTAGACGTTTATAAAATTTTGAAATATGATAAAATTCTGATAATATCATACTTACGAAGTCCGAATATGAATCGTAATCATAAATTTATAATTCGCTAAAGTTTATTTAACTACAACTGCACTGAAGTTTGAGGGACGAAATCTAAAAATGAAAGTTCATAACTTTAAATTAAAACTTGATGATAGCATCGAACAGCATCCTAGGCTAGTCTAGCCTAGCACCTTTGCTACCGTTTTAAGCCTCCTTTACGAAATTTTCAGATTCATATCTGTGTGTAATACGTACACAAAGTGTTTCACATTCGCAGTCAATTGCTTAACACTTGCTCCGAGGATCGCTCTTAGCCTCATAGTCCTTTCAAAAATGAGGAGAAGCTTGTGCTGTGGACATTATTAAACACATACCGAATACACTCTTATTTGCTTTTCCTTTGCAGAATTAGTATATTCAAATGAAAAACTGAACAGGGACATTAATAAAAAATTCTTTATGTATGTTTGGACTTCAATGAAGTTAAACTCGACGGGTTAGTGAAATTTTTTATAGGATAAATTAGCACACAGTTCACTTGATGGTTAGAAGTGTCTGTGGCTCATGGACATCTACATCGATTCTCGATTGTAAGTCAATATGCGGATGCGTTGTCACCCCTGTGGACTAAGATGAACTGCCTCGTTTCCAGTAAAAAGAGTCTTCGGTTATCTATGCCCATCATACTTACATCATACAGCAGCATTAAGCTACTATTTTACGCAAGTATTCTGTGATACCGTGGTCCTTCCCCGTTCGAGCGGACCCATACGTGCTACGACTATAATTGCTGCATGGCTCTGTCAGAAACAAATATTGTAATAATTTTGAAAAGTGTTTTTCACAAAATTTTTCGTTTAGTGTTATTTTGTATTATTTAAAAACAATATTAAAATATTAAGGGGGTATGCACACAACAATACAAAGAAAGTTTTTTTACGTACTTTTTTCGACGTGCAGTTTCTTTTCGGCCAGTATGTCTACACAGTAAAGTGTTTAAAGTAGTATATTTCATTACGAGTGCGGAAAGCCTGTCATTGCAAAGAGTTCCGACAAATGTCTACCCGAGCCGAGGCGCAGCCGAAGGTGAGGGTTGACAGTCGGAACAAGTTGCAATGACGGGTTCGCACGTGTACTAAACAACAATTTTTAATACAGTTGCGAAATGAAACAATTTAATAAAATAATAAAAACAATAAACTCAACAAACTAATCATTTATTTCTTATAAAAGTTATAATTCACATATACATTGAAATTGGTACAGTTTTTTATATTAACTGGGGAAGTTTTAGGTTGCATATTTACTGTTTAAGACAAACTATTATTAATTTCGTGTGATTGTTCATGTATATTTGTCAAAGGTGTTATACAATAGCGTTTGTTAGTTGATGGAATTGGATCTGATAAATTATCATTATCAACGAAGGTAGATGGACGAACGTTCTCTTCAGTATTGTCATGTGAAGGAGATGGACTGGACTTTAAATTAATGGATTGTGTGATTCTTTTCCCAGTTTCTAGTTTGTTGTTTAATGAATCAGTAATATAGCCTTCTGCAACTTTGTCTGACTTCCAACCTCCCAGGCGCTTTAAGGACGTCAAATTGGCTCCTGAATCCGCCAATAATGTAGCAGAGGTGCTCCTGAAGCTGTGCCAGTATAATACTCAGTATCTGGCGGACCAAGAAACGTAGCTATTTCTTTTGGCATATTACCAAATTTGTTTATCCCGATTGCTTGAGCAGTACACTTCCCTTTTTGATAATTTTTGAAAAAACGGTCGGTTTTTGCTTTTTGGGACCGCTGATTCATATATTTTTGCACTATTCTAAGAAAATCTTCTTCAACAACAAGCTTCTCGGTATCTTATTTTTTGTATTCGGAATCTTTATTAGTAGCATTTTTCCATGGGCTTCAATATCTTTTAAAGTAATATTGGCTAAGTCCTTTCTGCGGAAAGCTCCAACAACGGCAAAAATCAGTGCAACCTACAAAAAAAGGGATTTGATTAATGTTTTAAGATAATATATTGACTGTTTTGCGATTTCGTAAACTGAATACTAAAGAAAAATATAAGTATTTATTAAATAATTACCTTTGTGGCTAAATAACGATAATTGGGAGCTTCGTTCAAAAACCTTTCCTCTTCATTCGATGTTAATATTTTCGACTTTTTTGTTGTAAAACCGTCTGATTGTCGTTTTAAGAAAGCATTTAGTTTTGGGTATTCACTTATCACGTTGTTCCTTACTTTCAGCATACTTTTTATCATCGAAAATCTCGACCATAACGTAGAAGGTTTTAATTTTGCTGAGAGTTCGGAGAAGTACGCCAACATAACATTTTCTGAAAAACTACTTGTTTTTTTCTCTTCTCTGCAAGCAATAAATTCGTCGTATGTAGATATGTAGCGACTTTTTGACTTTTCCGGTAAAATGTTTTCTGAAGCATTTCGTGCAATTATACTGAGTTCCGATGTTGTTAATTCAAATAAAATATGGTCGAAATTACTCAAAATGTGCAATAAACAACTGAACTAGCAAAGAACATTTTTGTACACAAAATGGCGCCAACCGTAAAAGAATGTAAGTAGAGTTTTTTTTTGTTTTCTTCACCTATTCTGGGTAGGCAAAGGGAACTATGCCCATACAGCCATGTCTTCAGTAGAATTTTTTTTATTGATATGAAATGAAAATGAAATTTAATGAGATGAAATGAAATGAAACCTAACCTAACTCATTGAAGCAAATCATAAAATTTGATATTGAAACAAATTAGTTGTTTCTTTTTAGAAATATTTGCATGAATCATAAAATCTTCTATGAATTTTTTTTAGTAAAACTTCGTGGTTGGTTTTTTTCTTTTTAATAGACATTATTTTGACAGTTGGGAAAGAGAACGCACGAGTTCGGAAAAGGTAAAGAAAATGCTCGAGTATGTAATGGCCTACATCGCGAAAGCTATTCGTTCCCGCAATACGATACTTTTTGAGCAACTGTATTTAAAAATTGTTACTTCACAGTTAACGACTAATCATCATCACAGCCTATTAAATTACGTTCACAAACTCTACGTACTGGCATAGTATCAGCCCATTTATCCATTAAATCCTTTAAAAATGCACTGGTGGGTTGTAAACCGCAAATTTTTAATATTTAAGTTGTTATCAGCAAGACATCTCTTCATCACTTCACCTCCTGTTTAAGTTTCCTTCTGTCGCCTTTTACGACACCCACGTGGCGGGGGGTACCACGGGGTAGTGAATATTCTAACCCGACATTACACTGACATAGTAAACTTTCAATATACTAATGAACCAAACTCGGAAGTTAACGTAAAATATCGGTAACGGTTCTTTTAGCTTTTATATATATTAATAAGAGCGACAAACATTCACAAAGTTCATCAGAAAGTAAGTGTGTTTAATGGCCTCGAACATTGAGTTATACAAAACTGTGTGTAATACATAAATCAATGACCCCGAATCATTACTTAAACAAATTGTAATTGCGTGTACAAAGAATTTTACATTTCACAAAATATCATCAAAAAGTATTGTAAAATATTTTTAAAATAATTAATATTAATAAAACCGCAGATCTGTGGGAGATTTTCGTTAAAGTTATTGCATTTATAATAAATAAAATCGTACCTCATCTATCTATTATTTTGAATACTAGTATCGAATTTGATGTGTTTCCTGATTTAGTGAAGTATAGTAAAGCAATTTATTTAAATCTGGTAGTACATCGGTCCCCGCCAATTTAAGACCCATTTATGTACTGCCAACACATTCTCGCTGTAGGTTTTGTGAAAAAAAAAATCAAAAATTTTCAACAACACCGTCTTAATTAATGAATTGCATTATTATAAATAAAATTAATTTGTCAGATTTATACCCACGGGTATGATTATCCAAAGTTTTTAAAATAAAATAACATTGGTTGTAAGATAATTAATTAACAACATGATGTATTATTTTTCCTTTGCGTTTTGTATACTCGGAATTAGGAACCAAATACATAGAAATAAGAATTTTTATATCGGAATAAGGTGCCTCGTGCTTCTCTTCATATTTAATTATTCAAACATGTTGTCTATTTTAAGAGTAGAAATAAATACGGTTCTGACAAAAGTAACCAAAACTTCAAAAGGGCACAATAAATACTTAATTTTCGATCTCCTTTTGAGTTGTAGTATGAATACCGCGGAAATAGGTGCCTTATAGCAATATGTAAGTCTTCTCTCTGCCTTTAACGCTATGGTGTAGAAACTATTTTATGATCTTGTGTTCTCCGAAGTTGGTTTTTGATTTTATTAGATAAAAGTCAACTAGAATACGAGTTGTTTCCGTTACACTGTTTAGTGAACAAGTAGTCACAATATTTTAAGTCTTCAAATTCAAATTTAACCATGCTCCGTTGTTATGAATGTTGACATTAAAATTACTTTTAGTCAATCAAGAAGCATGTCGCCGCTCATAGAGCTAGAGTCCTCGGGCGGTATCCTCGTACCGGCAAGCGACATAATAAGTCGAAGGATGCATGCAGGTGGCTCAGGATTGTCCTTAGGGGCTACTCATGTTAAGTAGCAGACTTGTCAAAGGCTGCAATGATAATGATGATGATGATGATGATGATAGTAGCGTAGGACATTGTCCTACGCAAGTCCGCGGATTGACTGGTTCGTTAGCAGATAGTGGTTGTAAATGCAAATTATTGTCAAGAGTTCCCGGGTTCGAATTCTGGGTCGGGACAAAAATAAGTTATTGAGCTTTTCTGCCAAAATACTCTCAGTAGCAGCGGTCAGCAGTCAGCAGGTGAGACGAAATTCGGTCTGCAAGATATTATTATAATGCACTGCAGTGCGTTCACAACATGTAAACACTAAAGAATAACGCTTATAGTTCCTTAAGTAAGCTGGAGCTTAAAGCCAAAACATTGGTTGCTAACAGAAAACATTGACAACCGGACCGGAAAACAAACGTTTTTAAATTAAAGCTTTTATTCGTAACCACTGAGTTTTTTTCCGTTCCGTTTATAGTCATTACAATTTTTGTCTTCCATTTTGTTCAATTCAACCAAACATAATTTTAGCCGAAAATAAAGTTCGACCCGAAAATATTAATTAAAATGTTTTATATAAAGAAGCGAAGGCTAATTATTTAATTTCCCACATGGAATAAATATTTGTAAGCTAACAGAGCGATACTGCTTACCTAAGGAGGGTTTGTAGGCAAAAACCGACTTGTTAAAAATAAAAAGAGGCGCAGCGACTTAATTCAACCGCGCCGGCATTTTGCTGCTCACTCAACAGGACGGCGCTTTCGCTTCGTCCCCGCCTCGACTTAACGGCGAGTTTTCATCGTATTACATTTAACTAAGCAGAAGTAGTGGATATGAAATATATTGAAGTACTGAAGTTCTGCCATTGAAGTTGTTCTGACTATGAGAATATATAGTGCACTTGTGCTTGCGCTCAATCTGCACGAGGCACTATCGGAAATGCAGATGGCCAGTCAAGATTGGGTGCCGTGACAGACATTCAGTCTTGAGGAGAATTATCTTTTAATGCACTTTTTATTCCGGTCCATTGCTGTAGCTTCTCTCATATGGAATTACATCTATATTTACATTATTTTATCTACTGACCGAAATCTCATCTGGAGGATATTATTATTTTCATAAAAATCTAATTATCCCAGATTAAAACCATACCACAATTAAATCGCCTGAAACTGACAAAGAGATTTCAAAGCTTAACAACGTTATTATGTAAAATGCCTAAAGCCGACAGATTAGATGCCAGAAATTTCCAAGTTTAATTAGTAACACTGTTATACGGAAGTTTTATCCTTTGTTGTTAAGAGAATATCCGGGCGTAATTCAGTACATTTAGTTCATTCAATCGTTCGTCATCACGGCACATTAAAAGTCCACTGCTAACGTAGCCCTCTGGCGTAGATCATTAGTCAGGTAGGTTGACAACCACACACAAACAAACAACAAACGTATTCCTATGTTTCCTGAGTATAATCATATCGTAGCAAATAATTTTTATGACACATCGATCTCACATATGCTTACCGCTGCCATATTCTATGTTTTGTTTGTTTCTTCGTAAATTAATTATGACATAAATTGTAGAATATTTAAAACTAATAAAATTAACTTATTTTTAATACCTTCGCTAATAAGCAATTAGAAAACAAATTAAGCGGGAAGAAGAAGAACATACGGACGCAGACACAACCTTTCTTATGTTGTTCTCGAAAAAAAAATCTAATTGTTCCAGTTTTGCAGAAAAAAGTTGGTTTTAAGTATAACGACATAAAGTGGGGCATCGTGGTGGAATTCTTCTTGCTGTTTGTAAATAGATGGGTTTATCTCGTCAGTTTTGTATTGGTTAACATCTTATCTTGGTGGCCGCCAGAAAAGAGTTAAAGTCAATTATCAGTTCTTTCTAACAGAGAATTAGAAAGAACTGTTAATTGTGGTAAAACCGTGGTAGCTGAGGGGCTAAGCGCTCGTTATAAATTTCACCGTACGCGAGCAATTCGGGTTCGATCCTTGCCGGCACTGATGAAATTATTAACTGCAGTTTTAAGTGTTGCTTTACCATGTGCTCGGCGGTGAAAAAAACATCGAGGGAAGACCTGTTTTTCTGAGAAATAAGAAAAAAATATTTCGAAGACATGTGAAGTTCGCCAGTACGCAGCGCGGTGGACATGTTCTTACTTTGGAAGGCCTGTGCCCAGCAGTGGGACGTATTTAGGCTGTAACTTTAACTTTAAAAATCCCTCTCTGATTGGTTTTATGCAACTTTATTATTTATATATATCTCATATATATACTTTATTATTTTTATATATCTCATAATTGTAAACTTTAAATGCTCCTACCATATGTATGCTGATGATTGAAATGCTCCTACCATATGAATGCTCGAATTGATGCAACTAAAGTTAACTCTGCGATTAACGTTTTAAATCTAGATCGTCAACCAAACGATTAGCTACTGCTTCCGAGCATTAAATGTCTTAATTTTGAATGCAGTGTGTTTTTATTAAAATAAACAAAACGCTACGCATCTGAAAGTATTAAATCAAATTGAAATAGCTATCCTGTCCTCTCCATTTGCTTCAATTTTATGTTAATTTAAACGTAAAAATTTCCATTGCCCATTTTTTGTGGAAAGTGTAGGAAAATTTTATTTAAATCGCTTTTGAAATAAATTATTTTGTAGCTAAACTTTGTTTTTGTTGACAAAATTGTCGTATAAAAGACATAAACCCAGGTCATCGCTATTAATTTTAATTAAATTATTAGGGCCTTATTCTTTTCTAAGCGGCCGGCAACGCACGTGCAATTCCCCTGGTAGTTGTTACATAGGTGGCGGTAGTCACTTAACATAGATGAGGCGCACGCTCGTTCGCCCCCTCTTCTATAAAAAAAGCAAATGCACGTTTTTTATTTTTTTGGACTTATCCCAATCGTACCGATGATAAGTTTAAGCGAATACCTACTATTCATTTTAATAAAATAAATTTATAGTGTTTTTGCGTAGGATTTATTTATTATTTTTTATTGTCTGACGTGATGAAATCGTAAGACGAGTTGTATTTAAATAATTATCCAAAAATTATATAATTGTGATGAACCTAATCTTAATTATCTTTTCAATAGAGGCATGTTGTGTTATTATAATTGAAAATAAAATATTAAGATTTTTTACAAAACAGTACAGGCGTAAGATTTTTATTGTATCATTTTCATGCGATGACGGATCTTCCTCAAATTGCATGACTACTTTAGATGAATGTGCCACCAACTTCTAGTTCCCTCTTAAGGTTTTGAAGCCTTGATAGCTGAGGCATGCACTTTTATTAGTTTGATTTTTGCCGTAACCACCAAAATAATAACTGGCAAATTTACGTTAATACGTTCATGGCGTTGAAGTAGAACATCGTGAGGAAACATGCATGTCGGAAAATTTAAAATACGAAAATACTTTAACGTATTAACGTAAAGTAACGAATAAATTATTAATAAATTTTTTGCTGTTTTACGCTGATATTCTGCAAGAGCGTGGTCTTTCATTATTAAAGTCCTTCATGCCATTCGTGCTTCAGCCATAACATTACTACCTATACCAAATTCTATTTTTTATAGCATTGAGTGACAGACGAGCACACAGTTCACCGGATAATAAGTGGATCCTGTGACCCATAGACATCCACATTTATCCACAATTAAAAATCAAAATGCTAATGCGTTGAACCAAGACTAAGATGAAATTCCTAGACTCTAGTAAAATGAGTCTCTGGTTCTCCACACTCACCATACGAAACACAGCAGCATTACACTGATATTTTGCGCTGGTATTCTGTAAGAGCGTGGTCCTGTTCCTGTCGAGCTGAACCCTTCATGCTACAATTATAATATAGCTGCAGCCTCCCTGTACTACGTAAATTATGGATAAATAGCTCTCGTAAATTATTATATTGTTGCGCGAGAGTGACCAGACTTTTAGAAGACTGTCGTAGCGTTCTCTCCCGAATGAAATGGTCAAGGCGAAGAAGTTGTTACACAGGTACGCCGATGTATTCTCGTCAAACGATGCTGACATATGGAAGACCGGCTTAGTTCAACACAAAATAAACACAGGAAAAGAATTGCCTATCCGCCAGCGACCCAGAAGATTGCCGGTAGCACGTGAAAAAGAAGTGGAAACCATGATTGACGGAATGGTGAAGGATGGTGTTTTGAACCTTCATCTAGTCGATGGTGTTCACCCGTGGTGCTGTTAAGAAGAAGGATGGCAGCATGCGGTTTTGTGTTGACTACCGCCGTCTGAACGACGTTACGAAGAAGGACAGCTATCCCTTGCCAAG
>DWHP01006160.1:0-11548 GCA_018247895.1 Parnassius honrathi | reverse complement strand
TAGGAAATAATTGTGTACAAACAAATGTACATACTAAAATGATCAAAAATTATGAATCAGAAGCATTATCAAGAAGCAATAACGCTTTTTGAGAAAAAATATGATCTTTTAACAATTTTCATAATGAAATTTTTCAAGCAGAATCGAAACAATAACCAACGCGTCGAGCACAATAGTGGTGGTGCGTACACGTTATAACTTCTACAATCATGCATTAGCGAAGATTGTCAAAAAGTATTCAATAATAAATAATAGACCATGTCGGATTATAGAGATGCCGGATTAGACAGGGGCGAGATTACCGGAGTTCACTGTAAATTCTGCTTATTTTAAAACACACATACGCGTACATGCACACAAAGAGATCTTTGGGAAAATTCATAATTAAATCTAGTGTGAATTCTTTAATTTGACTCACAAATTAAACCCGTAAACCTTGGGTTTTACGTTACGTTGTACGTAAATTGTTTATTTTAAACAATGTAATTTGAGTACATAAACAAAATATATTATTATTATTATTGATAGTTTTGTCAATTTAGCAGCGGATTCTAAATTCGGATCTTAGTCGGGGGAAACTTTGGACATGTTTCCGTTGTGAACTATTTGTTGATCTTATTTTTTAGAATAATGGTGACAAGCGAGCACACAATTCACATGACGGTAAATGGATGCTGTGGCCCATAGATCTCTACATTTGTCCTCGAACAAGAATCAAAATACCGATGCGTTGTCACCACTCAGGACTTAGATTGCCTCGCTTCTAGTTAAAATGGTTTTCGAATATCTACACACCATGCGAAATACAGCAGCATTAAGCTGCTATTTTATGCTGGTACTCTGTGACAGCGTGATCCTCTTCACCTATGCCCTAGTAAGTGATATGACAAGACCGGACTAACTTGTTCGTCTTCTTATCTTTAATATATTCTATATTGATTTAGAGTAACCGTATACTCGAAAATTTTTTTTGAGAACTTTATGTGATACAAAACAATTCTGTGGCCTCTTTAAATATCGCTTGATGCTTGAAATTCAAAAGTACTTCAAGCCTACAAGTAATACTAGAAGACTAATGCATTCGACTTGCCAGAAGTGATTCGCCATCATATCGCTCTACTTTATATCGATGACTCTCTTATTAAGTTTTAACGTAACTGTGTTTTAAATTAATTAATGACTCCGGCTATTTGAAACGATGTTGCCCGCTAATTTTTAGAATTGATTTAGCAGCTACATTTTAGCAAGCATACAATTTTAGTACAAATTTGTTCATAATGTAGAGATAGTCACAAGTTAAACTACGAAATTACTTTCTCCAATTCTTACGATAATCTAAAGAATTTTTATAGAGAGCAATTTGAGCCATTTTTACGTGGTAGAGCCACGGCTGTAGCTATATTATAGTTGTGGCACAAATGGGTCGGCTCGACCGGGGCAAGACCACGTTCTCACAGAACACCAGCGTAAAATAGCAGCTTAATGTTTCGTATGGTGAGTGTAGAGAACCGGATACCCTTTTTACTGGAAACGAGGCATTCATCTGGGGTGACAACGCATTTGCATTTAGATTCTTAATTGAGGATAAATGTGAATGTCTATAGGCCATAGCATTCACTTACCATCAGGTGGACAGTGTGCTCCTTTGTCACCCAGTGCTATAAAAAAACTCGGTCGAACAAAGAAAATAGAATAGTCACTTATATTTTTTGGTATATCATTTTATCTGAATAATAGCTAACATTGATGATTGATTTCAGCTTTTTTTTTGCATCGCAAGAAAACGAAATCCGCGGAGGAGAAACGGGAAGCTAAACGAAAATATATGAGGGAGCGTTATCGAAGAATCAAGAGTGATCCAATGCTGTCTCAAAAAGAGCAAGAGAAAGAAAGATTAAAATACCTGCGACGAAAGCAGAAACAGATCATATATATTTAAGAAATATAAGAATTACAAAAACCAAAGGTCACTGTGCCAACAGTGGAAGGAATATTCTAGAAGATATAGGTAGAATAATAATAAGGAACGTGTAGAAGTATATCGTGATGGTGATAACTTTTAATTGTGAGCTTAATAAAAATCATTCCAAATCATATTGAAATTGAGATGATTCGTAAAAATTTCAGTCAAATTTACAATTTCATTTTTTTTTACATTCATTTATCCTAAATATCGTTTAAATCATACCTATATATTTTACATATCATTATTTTTTGTATATACTACTACTAATAGAAAATAAATATAATGGAATAAATGAAATCTGATTGTCAGGCGTCCTTGGGTTAATATATTGGAATATGCTTTAACAATAATTTATAGATTTATTTTAATATCGAGAAGAGTCTGCATGTTTACCTAAACTCTTTCAACTTCTCAAAAATATAATTAAAGAAAATAAAGGCATATATTCGGTTATTGTATTTATCATTTTTAATGCTGATTAACTTTCCTCCGTTTCGTCTTGTGTTATCGTTGTTGTGATTGCACTAACCAAACTTATATTAGGAGTAACTGCCTACTACGTCGAATTCATTTTTATATAGGTATATCTAAATCACCTTCTCTTAATTTTATATATTTTAATCTGTGTATGTAATATTGTTAATTGTTTTGTATTAATTACTAATTTTTTAATATCTTTTATAATACTGTTAACAGTGCTAATACTCCCTTTGACTACTCCAACTAAATTCAAAGTTCTTGTGTTGTGAGTGGTTCACAACTAGGGTTGCCATCTGTCCGACTTTAGCCGGACATGTTTGGCTTTTTCGGGCTGTGTCCGGCCTGTGCGGCTTTTGTTAGGCTTTTGTTTTAGTGTAACGCGTTGCACGCATCGCTTGCAGAGAGAAATAAGTAGCGTATACACTTGAAAGTGTGCTGCGAAGGATTAATAAGCAAATAACGTATGTAACGGAGTATTTTAGTTTTTTTTTCTCGGGGTTTTTTCTCTTTTGAGTTCCATATAACCTTTATCCTTAACAATTAGAACTCTATTTATTTTTACATTGTAGATTACTTAATTTATTAAAAACTTTGTTTGATCTAGAAATGTTTAGTTACTAAAAAATATCTTTTATTTTGTCAGGCGTGCTAAATAAAGAAATTTGACAATCGAGAAAATTTATCGTATTATTTACTATCACACAACCACGTCAAATTCTGAAAAACTAATACTTTTAGATTTTAAGAGTCAATGCATACATTTTGTCAATCATATTTCAGTTTGGGAGGCCAAATTCACGCAGTCGGTACGCGGTAAACCTGTCATGGAATTGGGGCCTCACAGATTCCTAGTACACTCCACTTGCGGTCTGAAGATACGCTGGCAGTGCGCACGGCAGAGAAAACTTGGTTGTAAATCTAGGATAATAACTTTAGAAAACACCATCATTAAAACTGTGGGAGAGCACAATCACTGACACATTCAAAAACTATTAATAGAAGCAAGAATCAGGCTCTACTTTGTGGAAATCCATTATATTAAGGATGTAAACATTCATTAACTAAAAAGTGTGACGAAAACAAAACCGTTGTGTCTTACCTAGTTTAAAAAGCATCTCCTTTCATCCTTCAACTGTGTGCTCTAACACTACAAGGTGCTATGATTCCACCTACTGTTCCTCTCTACTTTATCTACTCTCTATTCTGCCAAGGATTGTCTCTGAGTACCATCCTGTGATCTATTTCTGCCGCCAAGCAGCAGTGCGTGCACTGTGTGTTCCGATGTGAGTATAATTACAGGAAGGCATTGCATCGTAGTCCTCAAGGGTGACAACGCATCATCAGTCGACGTTTGTGACTTTAGTTTAAAATAATGGACTCAGCATCCACTTAACATTAGACGAACCTGCATATGTTTTAGTAAAATAAATATTTTAAAAATATTTATAAAAATTAGATTAACAAGTTCTCATTCAAACAAGGTATTATTGTTGGTACTATCGCATCGGTTCAATGAATGAGTTGTAACCTAAATACCATATCAAACTCTTGAGATATTTTTAACCGTGTTATTTATGTGTAAGACTATCACAAGACGTTAATTATATTATACAGCATTTTCGAGTTACTGATAATATTATTAAGACTTTCTAAGAGTATAAACTATGTGCGTATACACACTCGTCTATAATAATTGTTTTGTGTTATTTACTTATTTTTTAATAATATTTATAGTACTGTTAACACAGCTAATGCTCCCTTTGACTACACCAACTAAACTGAAAATTCTTGTGTTAGGAGTGGTTCACAACACACTTCACACATCTTTTGAGTGCCACAAACTTTATCTTTAACAATTAGAACTCTATTAATTTTTACGTTATTGATTACATAATTTATTAAAAAGTTTGTTTGATCTAGAGATGTTTACTTATTAGAAACTATTTTTTATGTTGCTAGACGTGCTAAATAAAGAAATAATTTCAATTAATAATCAAGTAAATTTATTTTGATTTATCGTATTATTTACTATCACACAACCACGTCAAATTCCGAAAAACTAATACTTTTAGATTTTAAGAGTCAATGCATACATTTTGTCAATTATATTTCAGTTTGGGAGGCCAAATTCACGCAGTCGGTACGCGGTAAACCTGTTATGGAATTGGGACCTCACAGATTCCTAGTACACACCATTTGCGGTCCGAAGATACGCTGGCAGTGCGCACGGCAGAGAAAACTTGGTTGTAAAGCTAGGATATTAACTTTAGAAAACTCCATCGCTAAAACTTTGGGAGAGCACAATCACTGACACATTCAAAGAACATTAATAGAATCAGGTTCTACTTTGTAGAAATCAATTATATTATAGATGTAAACATTACTTAACTAAAATCTGTGAGATAAATAAAAAGGATGTGTCTTATCTAGTTAAAGAGCATCTCTGTTCATCCTTCAACTGTGTGCTCTATCACTACAAGCTGGTATGATTCCACCTACTACTACTCTATACTCTATCTACACTCTTTTTTCCGAGAATTGCGTCTGAGTACCATCCTCTGATCTATCTCTGCGCCAAGCAGCGGCGCGTACACTGTATGTTCCGATGTGAGTATCAAGTTGTTGTAAGTATCATCGTTTCAATGAATTAATCTAAACACCATATCAATCTCTTGAGATATTTTTGTGTTATTTATGTGTAAGAGTATCATAAGACATTTACAGCATTTTCGAGTTACTGATAATTTTGAAGACTTTCTAAAGTTGAAACTAAGTGCGTACACACACTCGTCTATTCGTTCAAAGCGGTGATGTCGAAAATAAATTGCGCGCGCACCCCTACGCCAGACGCCTCGCCGCTCTGTGCTCGTGATAAAGGTGATTCGTTATTCCTTAAATACTGTCCTGCTTCATAGGACCAAGGTTTAGTTAAGAGATTTCGGTCATACAACTCAAGCCGCCTTTATACCAGACACAAAAAACGTGTGTTCTTTCGTACATGTCGAACTATCTGTCGCACTGGAAAAATGTGGATTTTTTGTCGATTCACAAAAATAGTCGAATTTTATATTTTTCGAGAATCGATCCTTTAATCGATCCTACGCGTCGATGATATGTTACGTATTTATGTTATTTAAGTCATTTACTGTTTACAGTTTATGACCAGCGCACTGAAATTATGGTGATCTTATGTTTTCCTGCATTGCATCTTCGGCTTGTCAAGACAAAACAGACTCCTAGTAGAAAAGTAGTTTAAGTTGGTAACATTCTGGTTTTGTCGTTTTAGTTTGGATGGTAAGAAGGTGTTTAACTACAGGTTGTGTCCTCGAGACGGAGACGGACGGATCTTAATGGAGACCATCCGAGCTAGACATGATTGTAGTGCACGAGTGTATGTGCCAGCACAGGTGCACTCCGTATTCCCTTCACTCATTCTCATAGTCTAATGGAACGCCAATCTGACACATCCGAAGACATATGTACAGGCGCAGGACCAGTCTTTACGTGATTTCTGACGCGCGGTGGCGAAAAACCGACAACTTCATCACTCCTAGCAGTTGCTGAAAAGTTTTTGACAGTAAAACCCAATGACAGATTTTTGACCCGACCCGGAATTCGAACCAGCGACCTCATAATTGACGGACAGACAAACAGGCATTTCACATATTGAGTTATAGGGAAACGGCATTTTTTAATATACTTTATTAAACGCAGATGAAAATTAAATTCTTCTGTTTAATTCGAGCGTGTATTTCTGAGTTTTCCCTGAGCTAACAAGACTAAAAATTAAGATAACAAATATGAAATCCAATGAAATATTTGTGTATCTTTTATACCCCACATAACTGAGTTGAAGGTCTAGTGGTTGATAAGGCAAGTCACCACTGTCCTTGCGGCTATTGGAGCGTCATGACGTAAGCGTCTCAAATAAGCACTGAAACTATTTGAATTTTAATAATATAAACGAGCAATTCCTGCATACCTAACTTGTTGGTTTCGCCAAAACTGATCTAACGATTAGGACAAAGTGTTATATTAGTTAACGTTTTACTTTTTAAGTTTAGATTATCTAGACATGTGTCATCCCTGAGAATTTTTTTGCAAGCACCGAGTTGAGCCTGTTCGCCAATGAACGGTTGGAATATTTTTTTCTTGGCCAATTTATAACGTCACGGCCACGATCATTACTTTTGTCTGATAGGCCAGTGCTTGACTACAATCCGGTCTGGTGTGAAGTGGCAATGAAGCGCTAGACGGAAAAACACATTGTTTTAGCGAAACTAAAGCCACTCTAACCTTGAGATATCGTTTGTAATCGGAATCCACAAAACTTCTGGTATCAGAAATTTAAATCGTATGTCGGACATTTTTTTCTTTGGTAATGGACTCGTACTGTTTTACTTTGCCAGCGTCAAGTATATTACTGAGTATCCTTTATAATAATTTGTTTAAAAACTTCAAATTACGTTGATGCGTCGTATTGAGAACTTTTCGGGAGATTTTGACGGCAGCTGTAGCGAGCAGATAGAATGTTGACGTCACGATAGTATCTCATATCACCATCAGAACACTTGTTTAACCGTTTTCACTAATAGTTCGCATGCGCAGACATTTAATACACAAAATGGCACATTTAAACAATAATATAGCAGTAGCTAGCTGCCGCCGGTCAAGTTCCCGCCAATGCCAAAACTGGTCGAACATTTTGTGGTCTGTAAATTATTACGTATGTATGTAATTATCTACTCTAACCAAAACGAAAATACAGAACCACACAACACATATGTCACGCTGAAATTAAATGAAATATATTTATTTCTTCGTCACATTAAAACATTATGGCCTTGACATTAAATTTTCGTTTTCAAATGTCATTTTATTGGGCACCTAAAATCGGAAAATAAACGGGGAAAAACTTCGTAGATAACAGCCTTTTTTTTTCTATTTTGGGGTAATAATAGAGCAATAGCAGTTCAAGCATTTTAATGAGATAGGTACTAAAGAGGGGGGGGGGGAGGGAAGGACATTAATATTTGGAGCTCATCAGTGCACAGCAAACCCAGTAGAGCAGCGCCCGCAGGCAGTACCATATACTTATATTTTACGATTAAAATTGCTCAGTCCTGGGCACAATTTTTCGATTATGACGTCAGGACAACATCATGCGATGCATAAAATTTGCTGCGATGCCAAGATATGGTAATTGTTGCTGGTGACACCGGAACTTAACGCCGAGGGATGTGGAGCAACTTAATAAACTACATTCATAAAATTTAGGGACCCAGATAAAATGAAGTATTTATTAGCTTTGTTTAGGTGTATTATTTGAATGAACAAGAATGCCTGCAGAATGGACAGCGACGGTCGAGGCAGACTTATGTTTCAAATTATATGTAAAATGTAACATGAGATAACTTCTAATCTATACACACAATACTAAATAGACGCAACATGCCATTTAAAATATGTCATTTTAAATACGGGTTATATAAGCCGTCATTTTTTTAAGAATATTTTCGGGAAATTTAAATTGCTTAAACACCCATTTTTGAGACCACAAAATGCAGAAAATTCAAATAATACTATTACATTGTAGGGAATTTTTTAATTTGGGATTCAAAGAAACAATATATTGTGATTGTGGACACCTATCGTAACTTTAAGAGACCGAAAATGAACATCCATCCATTCAATTTAGTTTTTCAATGACATAGTTCAAGAATGACAACGAGATAATACTCGATAGTAAGTGATCTAACTGAATTCGAACCCGTGATCAGCATCAGGGGTTCGAATTCTGGGTCGGTCAAAATCAGTTATTGTGTTTTTCTGTCCAGAAATTCTCAGTAATAGCACCAAGTCTAGAAGTTATCGATATTTCACCTCCGTGCCACCACGTGAAGCAGTTGATCATACATCTGGTCTCTCTTAGTTCGTGTCAGATTGCCGCCCCATTCAAAGATTTATAAAGTTTAAAGATTTACAAACTATATAAATCTTTGGCCACATTAGACTAGTGTGAGGGAATAGAAGTACCCCTGTGCTCGTGCTTTGTAGTAAATTTTCCAATTCAAGGATATCGACAACCAACTTGAAACGTAGTTTCGCGTTGTAACCTTATTAGGACTGTTGTGGAATGTCAATCAAACTATAGGTAACTATACGGACTCTATTGATTATCAAACTGTACACAACTGTAAACTGTATACAACACAGCATGGCACTGTTTACCAAGCAGGTATAGAAAGAATATCACCATCAAATACGACATGTCTGTGGAAGAGTTTACCACCGATGATATTTTCTGACCGATACGGCTTAGGGACCTTCACGAGAAGAGCTTACTCCTTTCTAAAAAGGCCGGCAATGCACCCTGCAATTCCCCTGGTGATGCAGTTGGTCATGGGCGGCGGTAGTCACTTAACATCAGGTTAGCCGTATACTCGTTTATCCCCTCTCCTATATAAAAAAAAAACAATTATCAGTATCATGTCAATGAAAAGCACAGAATTGATATAAGTTATGACATTATTTGATAAAATAAAAAACCGTTCCTGAACTGTATAAAAGTAGACTTAAAACTATATTATTTTTATATTAAAGGGGCCATAGTAAACGCTGTTTATTTTTCTCACGCGCTTCGGATTAAATTTGTTACAGCGCGTTATCTCACTTGCGTCACAAATAAACCTTTGTTCCGTGCAAAGTCCACTTCGCAATGTCCCGGCGCAAGTTGTAAGTGGAGGCGATTTAAAAAAAAAGTTATGTAGCTACATTAAGGCTGTAGCACTAGTCGACTCGACCGTAGAAGGGTAACGCTTGCTCAGAATGTCAGCGTGAAATAGCAGTATGAGCAGTATGATGCTGCTATGTTTCGTATGGTGGGTGACGAGAACCGAGGACCGTTTAAGATCAGTAACGAGGCATTTCATCTTAGTCCGCAGGGGTGACATATGCATCAGATCTCAGCAAACTGGACGGACCTAAGGTAAAAAAGGCATGAGATTAAAATTAAAATATATCTAATTTTCTGTGTTCAATTTTCAATAAAAATATTGTAATGATAAAGTGTAGTAGTGAAATTCTTTGATTCCTCAATGAGGCAAGCGACTCGAGCTTAAAGCTCGTATTGTTGTGTTGTTTTAATTACTTAGGAATATTTTCATCTTCGCTTTAAAGTTAAGTTAAAGATTAATAATTCTTCAAATATTCTCTTCATATACACCATAAACAAGTTTGTTATATTTTATATTTATATGAAGAGCCGTGTAGTGGCGCAAGAGATTCCCCCATTTACTACCCCATATTATCCCGTGTTTTCTGTAAGAGGCAACAAAAGAAAACAGTAAAAGAGAAGCAGCATCTAACTGATAACATCGGAAAGTAGTAAGAAACTGACACTTTCAACCGGTGTGCTAAGTTTTTATATTTATTTGTTACAAAACCAAAGTCGCAAACGAACTTGCAGGTAAGGGGCTGCTGCAGTCTGCGGACACCTGCAGCCAAATTTAAACTAATTAAGCTACAGATGCGTTGCCACCTTCGAGGACTAAGATGGAATGCCTTACAGTCTCTAAATACTGGATGACCATTTTTACCGAAATGTTACACCCTATTTAAAAAAGTATGGTGTAACACGTGAACGGAGTAGAAGCCTATGACACTCATATTTCACAAAAAATAAAAACAAAAATTTTGAATTAAATAAAAAAAATTAATTAAAATCTATCGAAATTCAAATAATATCCACTCTATTTTACGAACGGCAATAAAACAATAAATTTAGTAGGCATCTTTGAACTTGTCACTTCGCGGGGTCACAAGCTAGGGTGAATATGATTTGAATTTCGATAGATTTTTATATACTTAATTCAAAATTTTTGTTTTTATTTTCTGTGAAATATCAGTGCCATAGGCTTCTACTCCGTTCACATGTTATACCCTATTTTTTTCCAGATGGTTAAAAAGGTCATTCTGTATACTATCTGTACCATTCAGGCCAATGCACAGCGGTGCCAATAATTTGGCGACAGAAATAGGTAAGAACGTGGTACTCACGCAGAAAAAAAGTCTTACCTTCTAGAAGTGGAGTGTGCCATCTATGGCACAACTAAAATGTAACATTTATTAGGCATATGGGAAGGCTCATGTTCTACAGTGGACTTTTTATCTTCTTCCTGGTCGTGTTCTTCATGACTGAAGATCGGGCTGCATGACTGAAGACCCCACTCTGTCCGGTCCTCGGCTTTACACATTCGCAGCGCGGCGGCTTCTTCCTTCTTTTGTTTCGAAAACTGTAATGAGACTATATGTTTATACGCACTTAACTTATACTTTGTTCCACACTTTATATTCTCCACTATTTGTAATTTAAAATAAATGTATATTACTTTATTAATGAGATGATTAAAATAAAAACAATGACTTTATAATTACTGATACTTAGGTTTTTTTACGACAAAATGGTCGAATAAGTTTCCTAAACACAATTGACTTTTTCTTCATATTATATTGACAGCAGAGAAACGAGTTCGCCTGCAGTCCATATGCTGGTAACTGGCTGCTTCTGGAGTGCCAATAACATGGGAGTATACAACAGGCACGGACAAGGCGTCGCATAACGTCACGTGTCGTGCGAAGCGCTGCTAAAGCAAAATGAGTGAGAATGAAATGTCTCAAATATCAACGTTAAGTCATATGACTGTCTTACAACTTAGGAGAGGTGATCATCGGCAAACCTGCTTGCGGCTTATAGTTCTAGACAAAAAAGGCAGTTAATTTGTCAGTCCTTAGAATTATAATAATAATAACTAATTTATTGTCTACTAACAAAGTTTTAGTGTTTTACTGCACACAGTGCAAATTAAGTAAATTAAATAAAAATGTCAGATCATAAATAGTTAGATAATTGTTGAAGAAATCTATAACACAAATAAAATTATGCATAACAGACACTAGACTATAGATGTCGCTATAAATTACGCTTCTTGCAGGTACATTGTGCAAATAATTAAATTAAAATACATTAAATAAATATTTATCATTATTTAAATTGTTATTAATTTTATGTTATAACCGCATTAAATGACAAAATTCTTAAAA
>DWHP01006159.1:0-11548 GCA_018247895.1 Parnassius honrathi | reverse complement strand
ATTACAGAATAAACATACAGTTATTCGGCCTAAAAAGATTTCTGTTCGTGTAATAACTCCTTTTTAACCTTTTTTTTAATGTTGAAGAATTAATATTAAAATTTTCTTTTAAGGGTGGTAGCAAATCATTCCATATTTTTGCGGCCGAATATTTAAAACATCCAACTTTATTACTTAAGGCATCCTAACGGCGACCATAAGAGTGTTTTACCTACTCAGATGCACTCACAAGCAGAAAAGTAGTCCTACCATGTATAAAATAGGGTAACTTAAAAAGATAAGCCATACTTGGTTGTTGTTGTCATCAGTAAAAAATTTCGAAAGACACTTCCCATTTCAAAAACTCTAGTTAATTGAGAACTCGTAATTCGATGCGGTAAACTACCTGGCGACTTGCCAGCTCCCAACTCCGCATTGTCTTACCAATAACGATGTTTTATAGAATTGTCAGCTGCAAATGCTATACAGGAGCAAAAAATAAACCGTGGTTAAACAGGTCAAAAATTATTCGCGCCATTTACAGCACAGAATTCTTCGAATTTTGAAAAATTCAAGAGTACCTGACAATGCATTTGTTTACAGGCTATTATATAATGAAAAAGTAAAGTTACAGCTTACATACATACAGCAAGACCTCCTCCTTTCTGAAAATGGCCCCAAAGCATGTTAGCATTATTAATTCATATTTAGTTATCTGAAATCCCATAAGTGTTTCTAATTGAACGTGTTAAGTTTGATAGACAACACTGAATATGCTCCAGTAAACACGTGACAGGACACTTCGCCCTCCCGAACGGGTTCTCATCTTGGCGTGGAAGGGGATTAGTAGCCGTGATTTGGTCGGCAACTGTGGTAAGCTTAGGGAACTACTCTGGGGAAGCTTGGCGAGTCCGCTTCGGAAATTTGTTAGTGGGCTGCGAAGAGAGGGGTGCACTTATGTGCCATACCGCTGCAGCCAAAGTGGAGTTGTGAGGGAAAAGGAGTGTTGGTTTAGCGATGCGCCGCTCTCACTATCCTTCGTGACTCCGTGGGGCCGCACCGCTGATGCGGTGGTGGTAGGGCCGCAGAAGGGGAGGTGTCGGTAGTGCGAGGCGTTGCTCTCCCTACATTTCGCGGTCGAAACTTGGTTGCCTGCGGAGCCACTGACCGGAACAGTGGCAGTGGCTTTAATGTGCAGCTGCAGTTATGTTTATTTAACGTCCTACATTTTTTTCCATAGCATATAAAAGGAGACCAGAGACCTTAGACAGGTAAATAACAGACGCCTAGACCGGTAATTTCCGATCAATAACAAATTTGAGCGTGCTGCAAGTTAAAATTTATGCGTAAAATTAAAAAAAATATATCGCCATAATTTATTTAGTTGGCAGCAATGTACTTAGTAACCTTATTATATACTTTCAAACTCCCGGGTTTTTCCGTTTCCATTTTCCGCCTCCCACGATCTACTTCGATATTGCACCATTTTTTTTAATCGTCGTGGTCGATTTTATGTATCTATTTCTTTGTGCTCAGACTTTGTATCTTGCGCGATCTTTTAGTACTCAAAATTGAGTGATTTTCGCCCATCCGTCTACTTTCGGCATATATGTAATGATAATTCCTGCTACACATTCTTACGTTTTTACTAATAACTTGGTGTTTCACTTTGGTTGTTCATAATATAACTATATACAAGGTGTAAGTGTAAACATCGTTGTCACTAAAACAAAAACTATTTTCTTTCATAAAATTTAAAACGTTTCTGTCCTACACCGTCCGTAAATTCATGGATACCCTATGCACCCGAGTGACGTAATCACTGTAAAGATCACCGCCTGCCCTAGCTACCTACAGAACATTCCAATAAAAACACAATAGTTACACGTAACCTGTGATGTAACTTTTCCTTCATACTATCGTCCTGGCTTAGGACAAATTTTTAAGCAAGAATTGAGATTTTACTAAAATAATATTGTTATTTTTCATTGAATTTACGTTATATAAGTGAAACCAAACCACTGGTTTCAAGGATAACGGTGTTTACACTAACACCCTGTATTAATACATAGTAATATTATGAACGATCAGAGTAATATTATAAAAACTCTCAGCGTAGCAATTCCCTTTACAAAACGTATAGCATAAAAATAAAGTGACAGTGGACACAAAAAAGCACTAAAATAAAATAGTTTTGCTGATTTGACAGCTCGACCAAAAAGTTACTGCGATTTATTTGTGTTTATTTTATCGTATGCTATATTACAAATGGCTAATAGAATTTACTTTACTGTAAACATTATTTGTTTTATCTCATTACTTTATTCTAAAAGTAAAGCAAAGTTACAGCCTATATACGACCCAATGCTGGGCAAGGAGACCTTCCTTTCATTACTGAGAGAGTTTTAGGGCAAGGAAATATCTAGTGCGCTGTTAGGCAATTTGAATTGGCTAGTTTCACACCTCTTCAAGATATCTTTGTTAATTTCTGAGATATGCAGGTTTCTTTACAATTTTTTCTGAGCATGCGGTACATCAGTACTTAAAATTACACTTAACAATTTTATTGGTACCTGCTGTGAAATTCAAAGTGAGCGCTTAGAATTTGAGCTACTATAGCTCACATATTCTATTTTACTCTATTTTAAGTGTTTATTATATTTTATTCACTTCATCGACTATGCTTTTATTAAAAACGACGCTTGGAGCATTTTATGTTTATCAAACTAATAAAATTTAACTACTACGATTTTAAAGAGGAAAAATTCTGAAATAGTAAAACACACTATTATTAAAAACACATATTGTATCAAAAATAAAGTCAGAGTATAAAATTACACTTTATTTATAGAAGAGGGGGTAAACGAGCATACAGCTCACCTAATGGTGAGTGGTGGAGGTGATTAACACCGTCCATGAAAAACTGCAAAACCAGGGAAATTTCCGATGCGTTGCCGGCCTTTTAAAAAGGAGTAGGCTCTTTTCTTGAAAGACCCTAAGTCGTATCAGTCTATCAAATCCCTGTTGGTAGTCGATTGCACAAGAATTATGTGTGAGGATGAAAACTTCTTTTAAATTGCATAGCGGTGGGCCGCCAGTCATCCAGATAGTATGGATGGTATCTCAAGTTTTGGCGATGGTATCTCGATGGTGAAAGTGTGCGGCTAGGATTAATCCTAACAATTCCTCGGAGCACTCCCCGTGGTAAATGCGATAAAATATGCAGAGAGGTGCAATATCTCTTCGCAGTGCCAGTCGAGTCGATCGATAAGGAGATCGGTCACCGGCGATTCGAACGGCTCCGCGCTGGATGCGATCAAATGGAAGGAGCTGGCACTGGGGAGCCCCAGCTTTGAGATGTAAACAGTATTAAATGTGCGGCCAAATCTGTGCCTTGAAAAGTTTCAGGTGGTGTGTCGGCATGATATACTCTCCCGCTCAACTGAGCACGCCAAGCTTTTTAGAGGCCAATTTGGCCTTCTCTTACAAGTGACCACGAAACTGCACGTCACGGTATATCGACATGAAGCTTTATGATACTGGCTGAGGCAACAAGGGGAGTACTTTAAGAGTAAGATCATACGACGAAGGGGTTTTTTTAGTGGTAAATGTGCAAACTTACGTCTTTTGGGGATAGAGCTGGACTAAATTTAGTCACACCACATCCCGAAAGTTTGTTCAACAGAGTCTCAATTTCAGACACAAAGTACTTGTAGTCCAGTACTTGGCGACGTTTTCCCGAGAAATATTGGCAAGGTCGGTTTATAAAGCATCACCAGTGCTGTCGTCCGCATAGCAATGAATATTACCGGCTTGCAACATATCATTGATATGCAGAAGAAACATTGTTGGTGATAACACGCAGCCTCGTGAATCACCAGTGTTAAAGGGCTTGTAATCAGAGTGCGCACCGTCTACTAGGACTTTGCTACTCCAATCTGCAAGAAAAGTGTTGATCCAATTGCGAAATTCCTCGAGAAGCCTATAGGAAGGAAACTTCGTAAGAAGCGCTTTGTCCCGAACCCGATCGAAGGCCTTCGCTATGTCTAAACTAAAGGCCAACGTTACGTAACGTGTTAGTTAACCCAAAAGATCACCAGCTGAGCGATCTCGAAGGAAACCATACCGGCGGTCACTAATCTGCTGGTGTTTCCTCAAAGTACCACATGAGCTAGCAGTTAATAATTGTGATCTCTGCAGATGGGACCTGTTATAGCACGGAGTAGCAGCCATTTGGACTTAGTCGATGAGTTGGTCCGTGTCGGCATTACCGCTGTGACCTATAAAGGCACCCGTAGGCACTGAAGAAGGCATCCCAACTCGGGGCACAAAGTAGTAGAGATACGAAGTATCAGCCAGATAGGACACTTGCGTCTCGGTTAGAAAGAGAAAGGCCGGCTTCGCCGTTTTCGGACGGTATTGGACGGCGTTAAGGTTTGAATGAAGTCCCCTGATGGTGCAGAAATTCACGAATTGCGAAGCAGAGGGCGCCTTTGTTTTATTGCTCCGTATGCCCCGAGCAGATATAGTCTTGAGCGGAATTTTGCCCCCCCCCCATCCCAGAATATGCGGGTGGTCTTAACACCCACGCTCAGGAAGAGTAGGGTAACTTGGAGATGCTCAGCGAGAGATTTTCCGTTAACAGGGGTGCTAGTACCCTCCATATTACTACTACCATATTAGGGGTGTGGGGAATTGGACCTCCGGTCATGGTACCATCTCGGTTTGAGCCGACCCATACGTCAACATCAAAAGCTGCCGCATGCCACTACCACCGTTAAATTTAATTATGGTTACATTATGTAAACCCTACTTAAATTTCAATTGATGTTAACGATTATTTAAATATATTATAAAAGGATTTTTTTTCCTTTAAAACGTTTTATTTTTTGTCTGTCAAATACATTTCTTGTGGGGTATTCCTTGAACTTATACTTACGAAAATATTCTAAAAGTAAAGATCCAAAACTCTTTCACGAATAAGGAATTTATTATCGTTATAAATACCCTACTGAACGTTAACGTCCCTATGCTATGTAATGTTTTATGATGTCAATATTTCGCCATCTTTTATTGCTGTTTAATGCCTCCGGTCTGTTTGATATAATACAAAAACTCCGGGTCGTACAAGACCGTATCCACTAAAATAATACCGAATTACAGGCCGTAAAAGTAATTCGAGTTACAAATATTTGTTGATACGACACTTTCGGCCATCTTTGTGTAATAAAAACCCAGATATAAAACGAAAAATTACGAAAAGTGACGAAGAAAAAAATCTAATGACTTAATTTTTTTCGTTCTTAACTGACCTAACTGTCCATCACTACATATTACTGATCAATAGTTGTACCGAGATCATGACAACTTGTTCTACTATTGAGGCATAACACAATATGTTCAGAATCAACCCCGCCATTACATTAGATTTCATAGACAAAAGCTTCTCGCAAGGAACACCGATTCCTACTAAGGATGATTCGCAAGGCTATTGAAATTAAAAAAAATGCTTGAAATTATTATATAATTAAAGGAATTATTAAAATCAAATCCCAGCCAATTCGAGATAATATAATTTCTTTCTTTATAGATCGAACCATAATATAATAAATAGAACCGAACTGAAAAGTTGAGCATAGCCGTGGATAACTATGATATCGGGACATGAAAATTGTTAGTACCCTTGACTGTCACTCTGGGTGGCAGAGTGACCATGAGTGTCGCAGATATGACAAGGTACCCAAAAATAACTTTAATTGAAAATTTTATATACACACGAATCGGAAAGAGCTGATGATCTTCAAACGGCTGAATTTTTTTTTCTTGAATCATAACCAAATGGCTATGTATATGCTACGCTATGTATATTTTTTTGCCCGAAATAAATGAACTATTATTAGTATTTTAGCTAATCACACTCTTGATCAAGTCAAGTCACCTTAAAAACAAAAAAAAATCTGAATCGTTTCATACGTTTGGGTGATACGATGCCGCAGACAGACAGACACAGATACACGTCGAGGGTTAAAAAGCTAATAAACGCGATAAAATCCGTGAAAATTAGTTACATTCGACACACAATAAAATATTTAAATGCGTTCTTCAAAAGTCTGTTTCAACGGACTTGGTTTCAAATGTCATTAAACAACATGAGTAGTACAGTAAAATATTTTAAAATGGCTATCAGTTATACAGTCGGCAATATGATGCACATTGCGACACATTGCAACACATTACGACACATTGCAACTGCCTCGTCGATCTAGTAGTCGATAGTCATAATACGGTCCCGGATTCCTATCTCGTGTCGACCCAAAAGATGTCAACTATTAAAATTTTCTGTTATGAAATTGTCAGTACCAACCCGTAAAACCGTTAAGCCTGCGCCTGACATCTCTCCGGTCGTCAGACTGCCTTCCCGTGGGACTATGAGAGTGAGAAATGGAGATTGATCTTGAGTTAGTGCACACACTTTCATTATAATCATATCTACATCCTTAAAGAAAATTGAAGTAACTGTTTGTAATATAAAGATTTTATTGACCTTACGAGCAATTGCCTACTATTAAGACAAATATTTTTTTTTACTTAAAAAAATTAATCTAGTAAGCGCTAATCTTTGAAATGGCTCAACCAATTTAGATGAAACTATATAAAATAAGAGATAAAGATCAATACCAGAAGTCATCTGGGATAAATTTTATCTGAAAAACTTAGAGTTTTTTTTAAGTTTGATTTGTGAGAATCAAAAATATATTAATTAAATAGTCTTTGACTATTATCTTAAGAATAAATAACGCCACATCGATAGCTCTAGCTTTAGTCACCATAGATACTTGCTAAGTGATCGAAATTCGGTATAGAGGACATAAATGTAATACTAAAATTAAAATTTGAAAAATCAAAAACCCGATTGCATGAAAGGCAATTTAAAGGTAATGTACTAAAAAGATCGCTATATTGCTACTTTTAAATTCCTATATTTTGCTATACTATTCGATAGGTTTGATTAATTTTTTTTATTAACGTTTTACTATTTTTGCGCCAAAACCCGCCATTTTGTTTATTTTTAAAAAAGAAACTATCTACGAACACCTGAGTCATTAAGACAAATAAAGTGATACCTTAATTGTCGAAATCCATCCAGCTGTTTTGAAGATACGAGGTAATAAAGAAATTTACAAACATACAAGACAGCGCGAAAAACATAACCCTTCCTTGACAGTCGGGTAAAAATAAGATGAGCCAGTAAAATGACACGTATTATATATATAGTACAAAATGTCCGTGGCTTTGGCGTGGCTCAAAGATCGTCTCAGCCGCACCTACCTACTAACCTACTATACCTAATACTTGTAATAAACATAACAAAACTAAATTTGTAATAAAGAAAGTACACCGAGAATTGACAAACTATTTATCGAACTACCTTAACACTCATTTTACATATCAAATGAATCATGTACGTGATCTTTATTTAAACTACCGCATTAATATATTTTGTACAACCATTGTTTTTCTAAGTTATAATGTTCATAAAAAAGCTACCACAATAAGTTTAATCACTACCAAAAGTTTTATTACAGCTTGTGTTATAATGGCGTTTATAAAATGATAAATGTGTTTTTGAAAACGTTTTAAATACAGATTAATTTCTTAATAGCGCTTTAAGCTCTTAAAGAAGTGGTGATAAATTTATCAATGTTAATGATTTTTCTTATATTAACTCAAATACTAGATATTTATTAAAGTGGTGTCCTATCGCAAATGATATGAACCATAAAAATTATAATTCAGTGGTTAGTAGTATTTAAAAAAAAGGCTTTTATGAGAACAATTTCATAAAATTAAAAGTACAAAATAATATGCAAATGATTATACAGAGCACAAGGAACACATTTCCTCGAAAGCATGGGCTGTCGTCGGTAATGACTGCATTACACATCTACATTAAAGAGCCATTTCCAGCCTTCCAAGTTCTTGTTAAATTACAAACAAACAATAAACCGTTGGGTCGTATAAGACGTCGTCAAGCGGTCGCCCCGTATTTAGCCGCCTGCATTGCACTCCGTCTGGGAGAGAATAATATTGTTTAATCACCCTCCCGAGGTGAACGAGCAAGCCATTTGGTAAGACCAGACAATAGTTAGTGATATAGTGTGAATACCGCCTAAGCTATCGTTAGCCAGAAATTAGAATTTATTGTATCAATATCAAGCGACTGCTGTCATCGAATTGTGGTCTATTGTTATTTAGTGTTTGATTTAGTAATATATCTTATTACCAGAGCCGTAAATAAAGCAGATGTAATTTAGTATCATTACGCATGGTCGCAAAAGGGGGTAACCAAAGTTAATTATACCAGGAAGTACAAAATTAAATAAAAATTCATTATCCATTTATTAAAAGGCTACAAAAGTCCACAAGCAAACGTATTCCATAGTAACGTCATTTTTCCATAGTTGTCACTCTAGACAGGCGGGTTGGCAGCCACGGTTATGTTTTTTTTTAATTTTGAGTTTTTATCTGGAGAATGTTGCCCATCTGTTTCAGCCTCCCTCAGTAAGAGACTGAAACGAAACCCACGGGACGATAAGGAGCATTGAATGTTCTTACACAGCCACTACACCGTCAAATTAATTAGGTGGTCTAGAACTCATTTTCTGACTACGTTTTTCCACAGTTAACGAATTTAATGTGTTTAAAAAGACAAATGACTAAAACTAAAACTTTTTAAAAGACAATCAATTATTTTAACTATTACAAGCCCTGACTTGACTACTGTTCTGATGGTAAGTAGTGATGCATCCGAAGATGTTAAAACACTATATTAGTTTAAAGCTTAGCAAAGTCTTTGATTCTTTTCTTGAAGATACCCACATCGCAATCGAACGGAAAAATCGATGATGGCAAATTATTGCACTATTTTGATGTACTCAATTAAAGACGAAGCCAAACACTTGGTTTGAATGCGTGGTATGTCAACTAAAAGATGGCGGAGAGCAGCTAAGCGTCTGGTGGTCCGATGATTCAATGAAGAGGGAGGAATTAAGTCATGCAACTCCTGCACACACTTTTACTAATGTGAACAAAACTATAAATGTGACAGTAGTAATTAACTATCGCAAAGGAGTAAGCACCATCTTAGTCTTTAAAAGTGACATTGATATTTTTCTTTGTAGTGATGCGATATCTTCGCATTGTGTTTTCGTTTACTTTTTATCAAGTAAGAGCGATAAAGCGTACACTCCACCTGATTAGAAGTGGATTATGTGGCGTTAGATCTACCCTCGATTAAAAATAAAAATTCACAAAAGATCCACGCTGCAACTCAGCGTAAAATACTAAAGTTAAAAAATAGTATGTTTGTAGCACGGATGGGATGGCTCGACCGGGGAAGGATCACGCTCTTACAGAATACAAGCGTAAAATAACAGCTTAATGCTGCCGCGTTTCTTATGGTGAGTGCAGAAAACCGGATACCCCTTTTACTAGAAATGAGGCATCCCATCTTATTATATCGATAACACATGTATTTTATTTCTTAATTGAGGATATATATATAGATGTCTGTGAGCCGCAGTAGCCACTCACCATCAGGTAAACCGTGTGCTCGTTTGTCAAACTTATTCTATAAAAAATGGAATATGTCGTTATAAGTAAAAAGTGTTTACAGTTTCCATCACCCTTCCTACCAAACACAGCAGTATTATATCTGTCTCTCGTATAATACAATCACCTTGGAAACCGTTCCAGTCATCCACAATAATTATATTCTATAAAAAATACTAATGAAGCCGTTTATAATCATGGTAACCAAGTGACGATGCACTAATGTGAAGTTTAGGTGCCGATTAAAATATGTCTTAGCTTCTCAGATTTGGAACGTTGTTTACAAATTAACAAAACATAATGCGTTTAGGTATTAAGTCAGTCGTTGCCTGCGTCCATTTTTTCTAAAAGGACGCAATAAAGATTTTTAAAATAAATAAATAAATAAAATATGACATGATGAAAGTTTGATGACTCTAGACTCAGATTCATCTTGTGAACAATTTTTATAGCGATTGTATAAAAACAGTTATCTTGGATGACTTTAGCAGAATATGGTGTCGTATTACTGTTATGGTGCTTTAAATAACAGTATTTACCGTATGTACCGACGTGGGGGAATCCACTGCCAACTCTATATCATTCCTTGGGCATCTAAGAGGCAACAAAGGGCTATGAAATATGAGATAGGCAGCAACAGATCTTTATACGTGGTAGAGCCATACTGCAGCTATTTTGTAGCTGTAGCACGAATCGGTCAGCTCGACCAGCGAAGGACAACGAGCTTATAGAATGTCAGCGTGAATTGAAAACCGCCTCCATTTTTTGAAGTCGGTTGATAAAAATGGCATATTTCTGATAAGAACCCAAAGTAACAAAAATCAATGGCAGTTATAGCAAATATCCTCCCTATGAGATGTAATAAATTAATTAGTAGTACAACATTTTTTCCGTAAGTAGTCCACTTTCAACTTTTGCTAAACGTCAACATATATCTTCTTATAATGGAGTCAATTTTTATTGTTGTGTAATTATATAAGCATGTGGCCGTGAAGGAAAAGGGGAGATCTCCCGCCGGGCAAGGTGTTCTGCTTGGAGAGCGGTCAACGCTCCGAGTGGTAGTTCGGAACCATTTTGTATATTATACTGTTACTTAAGAACTTTGATAGCGCGATTTAAAGTTCGACGTGTTTCCCTTGTGGCGCGACGCTAGCGCCCCCACAAGCGGATACTATTCTATATTATAATGGTGCATTTATTATATGTGAGCACATAAAGGATAAGTATATACATCCGTTCTTATTTTTATGCATTACGCCAAAAACCGCAAAAAATGGTTTTTTCAATATGCGTAAAATAAAATGAATGTAATATGTTATCGTTTTAGTAATATTTACGAAAATTTAGGTATTACGAGTATGTCTTAATACTGTTGGTCTCGGTTTTCATCCTTATAAGTTGCTAGTATGACTGCTTGAAACCACAATACTCCATTGCGGTTAGCTTGCTGTTTATAGAATGCTACCAGACTGGTTGTTTGCCGGTCAACTTACAAAATAATATTGACTATGAAATAAATCTTATTGTTAGTAACATAAAATACATTTTCCTCTGTGAAGTTTATGCTACTGCAGCTATCATTTTTCCAACACAATGCGTACGTAAAAGCGTCTTTATTGCGTATATTCATATTCCTCTCAAGTTTTTATAACTGATTTGTATGTATGTTACCGGCAATTCATATAATTTAGTCATTGTATAAAATACCTAGTCGATCCATATTATGCGGGGTTTACTCAGGCAATTCGTGATTGAAGATGAACAAATTGAATAGGTGAAAGAGTTTGTGTATCTAGGGTCAAAGTTTACAAGAGATGGAAAGTGTGAGAGTGATATCGAAAGAAGAATGAATGCAGGAAACATGGTGAATGGAGCTTTGTACTCCTTTATGAGCAGTCGGAAGGTGTCTAACAAGGCTCGTTTGGCTGTGCATGAGGGGGTGTTGGTTCCGACACTC
>DWHP01006158.1:0-11548 GCA_018247895.1 Parnassius honrathi | reverse complement strand
TATTCCGTACATAAAATTCGCACTAATGTACTATAATTTACTACAATTAAAATATTATAAACACAATTGTTTTTTTTTTATATAAATATTCAAAGTTTAAAATCGGCGCTGAGACACCTTTATATCATCAATAAAATATGGTTTCCTCATCATGGTCATTAATACAGCTTATCAATAAACAACTGCTGATAATAGGCTTCCCTCATTGTTTAACACATAGGTCATCTTCTTCCGCGGTTACCACCACGTTTGGCACGCAGACGTGTTTTTAATATTTTAAGTTATCAGCAGGAAAATGCTGCCCTCCAAGTTTCTTTTTAAATGAATAAGGGTGACAAACGAGCACACAGTCCACCTGCTGCTTAAGTGGATGCTGTGTACCATAGACATCTTACATTTATGCTGAGCACTAAGATGGAATGCCTCGTTTGTAGTAAAAAGGGTCTCCGATTCTCTTCACTCACTATACAAAACGCAGTAGCATTTAGCTGCTATTTTATGATGGTATTCTGCGAGAGCGTGATTCTTCCCCGGTTGAGCCGACCTATTTGTGCTACAACTATACTACTAATATAACTGCAGCAGTAAAACTAAACTTATTGCTTGCACATTGCACCAAGGTTATGGGGATAGCACAATTAACTTACAGCTGTAGATGGTACGTTCATCGTACCAACAAACGTAATTGAAAGTTATTGCGTAATGTTCCTAATTGAACAATATTACCTTACGAATTTAAAACAAATGCGCTTTGTAAATTATTTGAAATCAGATTTAATTTTTTTTTAAATTTAACATAGGTTTTACATAGTACGTCAATATAATCCAGCTTAAAGGATATTCTTAAAAATACGAGATATTCAAAGTAGTGCCCTAGGCATCACAGGTACTGCTAAAAGTAGCGCAAATTAATTAATTACAATTAACATACACTTAATAGGGGCTTTAGAGTTATTTTATCCAATTAGTGTAAACCAACTGTTTCCGTTTGGTGTTAATTTATAATAGTATTAGCGATACGCCCTGGCTTCGCACGGGTGGTTTCTGGATTTCGACAACAACGTCACCTACCGGATCTAAATGTGAATATAAAGCATTCTCGAATTAACTTAATCACACACACAAAATTTGGTCCAAATCGATTTAGACGTTAAGGAGGACGAATTCTTCACATATACATACGTAATGTCCTCCAGACCGAATTTCGGCCACGGCGGCCTGCCTCAACGGAGACTAGCCATCGGCGCAGGATAGGATTATAGTACCCAACTGTATGCATGCGCAAGCACAGGTGCACTTTCTATTGCCTCACTCTCTCTCATAATCATAAACGGTAAACCGACACGACCGGAGAGTCAGGTGCAGAACCAACTGCTTTAAGCGCCCAATCAGACTGCACTAGCGGGTGCAGGACCGGGCGCGGACGCTTGGTTCTTGGCGTCTGCGTATTCAGTGC
The DNA here is from genome assembly GCA_018247895.1 of Parnassius honrathi. Classification (NCBI taxonomy): domain Eukaryota; kingdom Metazoa; phylum Arthropoda; class Insecta; order Lepidoptera; family Papilionidae; genus Parnassius; species Parnassius honrathi. The sequence continues at coordinate 10,092 of DWHP01006158.1, read as the reverse complement.
CGAACAAGCTACGAGTGTCATTGCGCATGTGTTCGGTCGTTGTCAAACTTTGCCTCATATTTATAAGACATGGATGAAGATTCGCTTTATTTTTTTATATGAAAATAAACTAACCGTTACTTCCAGGAAACAATTGTTTTATTTCTTCCCATAATTTATTTATGGCCACCCTATTTAAATGTTGCAGATGTTTGCTCTGCTAAATAGCAGTGCGATGTTGTACTGCAGATATAAATTCTTTCGTATTGATATATCCATGATGATTAACGACGCTTCGGCGGGTGAATCAAAATGGTTTAGAACCACAAGCATAGTCACCTAACAGACGCTGTATCACTGAACGATGCGGGCGGACTGAGCCATTAGAAACACCTGCGCCCGCGTCCGCCTCTAAAGACTGCGCGGCTCGCAGGAGCACTCTGAATGTAACTGGCGTCTACATATATTTTGATTTACACGCGCTCGCGCTAGCACCCGCGCCCGCCTCCACTCTGAAAGAGTACTAAGTGCTTTACGAGGCACAGGGGTGAGAGACCGCAAATTTCTTGACTCCGTGCAGCTACTGAGAATTTCTTGACAGAAAAACTAAATAATTGGTTTTTTGACCCGACCCGGGATCCCAACAGAGGACCTAATGATCAGCAGTCGCATTACTACAACCACTAGAACATTGAGGAAGTCAAGAGAAGAATTATGTGTATTATTAATATAGGACTAAAGAATTTAATTTTCTCAGCTTAGTCGCAAGTTCTTATAAAAGAAAATATGCAGGTAAAGAATTTGCTTCGTAATTTTCCCAATCTACATTTTCTTTATTTTTTAGTGCAGAACAGTTTCTTGGATAAAAAGTTATTAAAACAAGCGGTAAAATTAAAAAAATTGTACAACCGACTTCAATATAAATAAAACGAGAGCATTATATCAATGTAGACGAAGACAATTAAATACGCCATTATTAAGGATAACTCGGCACTACGGGTCAGATATTGATCAAATTTATATGGTACTACATGAGGAGCACCAGCTTTCAAATAAAAAAGAATCCTCAAATTCAGTTTACCAAGAAGTTTTGAGGTAACACAAAAAATACAGTCGAATTTAGATCCTCCTCCATGTTTTTGAACTCTACGGTTAGGAGTTTTGTTATAAATGATTCACATATCATCATAATTACAACTAAAGAAAGAACATAGGCCACGCGCAAGGTATTCCACAAAGTACGGTCCCGAGCCATCTGCTTCTCATAGGTCGCCCACTCCATCTAGTGGGGGGCCCGCCCCTCTATCACAATTAAAGATTTTCTATAATCACTAGAAAACAGGAGGAATTGACGTATAACTTGTGCTAGATTTATTAGTCGTATTTTATTAATTAAAAAAATAAAAACTGAAACAATAATGTAATTAATTTCTTTACGGTTAGGTCCCATATATAAAGTACTATTGAATTTTGACTACACACAGAACAATGGGTTGATATCTAATGTTTCTGAATGAAACATGTAATGTATAAAGCGTGATGGTGTGTGGGATGCACAACATGGCGAATGTAAAAAATCTATTTTATATTAAATATTTTTTATGTATGTAATTTATGTTGTTTTATGACTGAATATGGTAGATATATGTAAATAAAGATACAAGTTTAGATAAGTACAATACAGTTTTGTAAATATAAATAAATAATTAATGCTTAAGTGAATTCGTGAAATGTCTGAAGCATCGAGCTTTGAAAGTGAAAGCACACAAAGCTCTTTTAGAAAGTTTCCAAGCCCAATTACACTACTGTAAAGCGCCTTTTGAGAGAGTTAATTAAGTTGTATCAATCTCGATGTTTTCCTCATGAATATCTTTTAAACAACTGTCGTGCTAAATAATGCTAATAAAGTAATACTTTTTACCACGTTCTTACTAAGTCACTTTCTCGGTCTGTCTGCCGTTTCAGGTGGAATTTAGTAATTAATTTTAACTACCCTAAGAGTTGGTAACTTGCAATTTTGAATATAGCTCAAATTTGGGTGACAATACAAGAATTTTATAAAAAGTACATTAAAAACAAAAACATTTTTTTTAATTAAATTTTTTACGAAACAAGGATATCCGTAGTACAATTAAAATAGTCCAACGGTCCAGTAAGTTAAAATTCTAATGGGCTGGCCATATAATTATATACCAACAAATGACGGAATAAAGGTTCACGGAAGCCCAGTGCCAGTGAACGCAGTATATGGCCGCCCCCAAGTAGATGAGTGGTGACGACCCTGGTAAGACATGCGGAGTCAATAGATGCAGGTGGCTCAGGAATACTTTGAAAAATACCTTGGGGGAGGCATATGTTCAGCTGACTTGATGAAAATGATGAATATAGAAATTAGTTCAAATGATGAAATTGGACGCAACAGTGTATTACTTTTAATAACTTGTACAAATTGCACAACTTAATTGCAAGCACGAACGGATCGGCTGGACCGGGGAAGCCTTTCATAATACCAGGGTAAAAAAGCAGTGTGTTTCGTATGGCGAGTGTAAAGAACCGAAGATACTTTTTAGTAAAAATGAGGCATTCCAGTCTTCAGAGGACACAACATCTGCATTTAGATTTTTGATGCTTAATCAAGACTATATGCTTATAAGCAACAGCATCCACTTACACTATCTTCTATTAAAAGTATGTTTCCGGCCAGTGATAATACCCTGTTTATTAGAAAACGATCCAAATTCCTGTTACCTTTATAAGTATAAGTTCTAATCTCATTTTGTTTTTGACGGCGTTTATTTTAAAGTTGGTTTTATGTTTGACTATTACGTTCTTTGTATTGTCTACCATGTAATTTTAATATTTTGTGAACTATAAACATTTCGCGGAAGTTTCACAACTGTCAGTAATAAAAGCTCGTTTAAGCTGAAGATTCGTTATAAATCACCTATGTAGTTTCGGAGTATTCGTGTATACTTTGGCTTATTTTAGCTAATGCGGAAGAATATTGCGGTCAACGAACTGCATGCGTCGGCTTTCTTCCTTCCCATCTGATTATAATTAGCATTATTTGCATAATGCAGTCTTTTACTATATCTTACAAAAGTAAAAATGCTTCATCACAAAAATCATATACAAATAGTATACGTTCACTCGTAGTTTAAGTGAAAATATGGTAAGATGGTTTACAACACTCATATTTCGTTAAAAAGACGATTTAGAAGTTAAATAGGCATAAACTAAAAAAAATCAATTAATAATGTGAATTTATGACGGCGTCATAAATTCACATTTGACAATGTAGACAATTCTTATTCAGTTTTTTTTTTCAAGTGAATAATAAAACATAGAACACTTCGCCCTACCGCTAGGTAAATGACTCCTGTTATTTCTAAACTAGCGACCTACTCCGGTTTGGCCTGGGTAGGAAGGTAAATGACCTTTTTACCGTCTGGAAAAAAATAGTGTTACATGTGAACGTAGTACAAAAAACAAAAATAAACATTTTGAACTAAACTTTTGATTTTTTTTGAGCAATTACTTTAAATTTTGCCCTTGAGCCTACGGACTCCGCGAAGTGACAAGGTCAAAGATGCCTACTGAATTTATTATTTTATTACCATTCGTAAAGTAGGGTGGATAAGATTTGAATTTTAATAGATTTTAATATATTTAATTCAAAATTTCTGTTTTTAATCTTTTGTAAAATATCATTGCCATAGACTTCTACTCCGTCCACATGTTACTCCCTATTTTTTCCAGACGTTTAAAAGGTCAGTCAGCATGAAATCTAGCGTCATTTAGATTTTTCATAATAATCATTCGTAATAAAACGAGTCCCAAGATTTTCGGATAAAATGCTAGCTAATAACTTAGTTCACTTGCTGGCATTGAGGTTCAGCCATTCCGAAAATTTGCCCCGACTGACAATCAGACAAAAATTTTAGAAGTTATTCATGTCTTATTGACATGTAATTAATTCTCTGAGCTCAATAAAAGACAGTTTCTTGATATTACAGACATACTTTCTTATGTATATGCATAGAAGAATAATGGTTATATAATTCTAATCATGTCTTTGAAATACATACTTTAAATTTCTAAAAACAAATTTCCCCTCGATAATTTAATTCACCGCCAAACATTTAATAAATCATAACTTATAGTAGCGACAAACAATTTCAGACAACTGAAAAAAGATAACGGAAAACTGTACAAGTCAGCGCTCCTGTTTATGGTTTGAAGTAGATTTTACTACGCGAAAGTGACGCGCATGTGAACTATTAGAGAAAACGACGAAGCAAATGCTTCGATGTTGGTATAAACCTTAAGTAGTTTGATTGCTTAGGTGCCTTATGAACTTTTCTTTTCTCCTCTAAATCTCCCAAAAACTTCGCAATGTAACGCATCAGCATATTGTGAAGAAAAATCTTTAAAAACGAAGATCCCGAATGAAATATATAATGAAACAAAAATTTAATCAATAAAAAATAGTGACTCACTCGTGTGTAGTTTTGAAGCATATGAGAGATAGTTTACTACTGACTGTGAGGTGTACTTAGTCCTCAAAAGTAGGAATGCACATCTGGCTGTCTGTGTTAGAAATTATTTGCAGTTATCCATTAGCTACACTAGCATATTAGGTGGACTATTAGCCTGTTTGTTTCTAATACTTATATTAGAAGCTTAACAGTTAAGGGTAATCTAATCCTTCACATTTATTTTTCTTACCATATTGAACAGAAATTAAAATTCTCAAATCCATTTACTTTTTTCACCTTTTTTAGCATATTAACCCTTTTCTTCGTCCTCAGTTATCTTAATCCTCAGAGGTGTCACCGCACCTATGTTTTCCATTCCATTCTAGCCTAAAAAAGTTCACCGCTTCACCCCTCTCCCCAGGTTGCCTAAAAGAGGATATTTTGCCACAGTTGCAGCGCTTGACACGCGGGTCGGCAACTGCAGTTTTTTATTATTTTGCGCTGTTATCAGGAAGATTCTGCTCTCCACTTCTCCTGTTTCAGTTGCCCACCGCTGCCTCTTACGACACCCACGGGATGACATAGGGTAGTTTATATTCTTACACAGCCACTACTCGCATTCGCTTATCACCAGCAAGACTGTATGCTAGTTTGTCACCCTTATTCTATAAAACAAATATAAGAAAACTATAATGCAAAATGTTTAAATCCCACAAATACCGAACCACCAACTCTCTTGCTATTATTTTTTTTTATTTATACGAATTTTAAATCGGTTTCGCCTATAAAGACCACATCACAGAACATCGTCTGCACTTATAGATGATAATTATTTCAGACAATAAACGTTAAGCGTTTAAGGAAATGCCAAATGTACAACGACAACGTCGAGTTCAGTTCGTAGAACTAAAAATTCAGCGTATCCTATTTTTCCTCATATCTATCTAAATCTTTGTTGAAATAAAGCTGAGTAGTCACTAAGTGCAAAACAAAGCTACATCTGCTTATATCGAAATGTATGAATTTATAACTGTTACAGACTTAAATCAAAAGTCCACCGCTGGACATAGGCCGCCCACATAGATTGCCTGATAGAGGGAATATTAACTATAGCTGACACGCTTGGCAAGCGCGTTGGCAACAGCAGTTTTTTATTTTATTCAGCTGTTAGTAGAAAAATGCCGCTTTCCAACTCCAAGTTCAATTTCCCTCTGTCGCCTCTTACACCACCCGCGGGATGATAATGAGGTAGTGATTATTCTTCCACCGCACCGCCACTACGTGTGGTTTTTTTCTAAGTTTCTTTTTCTGATTTTATAAATTAAACAGTTGACAAATGAGCACACAGTCTACCTGATTTTAAGCGTGTCGCATATGGTCCCATATACTCAAACACCACTTAATTTTAAGATTTCGTTAAGTCTCGTGATGTCACAGTCACTTTGCCTTAAAGTGGTAAAGACATAACGAGACTTTTTTTTCTTTCAGGTGCGAGCAGCTCTGTAGGTCTAGGGAAGGAGACCAATATCACTGTGATCTAAAAAGATCTATTGTGATCGCTGCTATGGCTATAGTTCATTGCTAAGCCCTATATCTTCAATGAATAGAAGGAGTTGCTTCGCCGTGAGCATTTTTACTTCTTCTGGGCGGAGTGCATAGTTTCCCAGACGAGTGTTACGTTTGCGCATCCGCAACCAGTCACGATGTGCAGAGGCGTTTCTTCCGTTATGGAACAGAATCCACACATCCTTAAGTCGCTTAGTCCCAGGATGACATGTACTTTTTAAGACAACAGTGTCCTGTAAAAAGTTACAGCCTATATACGTCCCACTGCGGGGCACTGGCCTCCCCTCATTTCTGAGAGAGTTTAGGGCAAGGAATAGTCCGCCGCGCTGCCCCAATGCGTGTTGGCGAACTTCACATGTCTTCGAAATATTTTTCTTATTCTTCAGACATGAAGGTTTCCCCGAGACGTTTTTACTTCACCGCCGAGAACGTGGTAAATCAGCACTTAAAACTGCAATTAACAATTTCATTGGTGCTTACGGGAATCGAACTCAGGTTACTCGCGTTCTGTTATACTTACAGCGAGTGTTAACCGTTTGAGCTACCACGGCTTTTGGTCCAAGCCAATAAATGGCCTAACTAAGCCTAACGGCTTAGTTAGGCCATTTATTTATTATTACTAAATCCCAGGGCTTCTGAAGCGAACTTACGATCAAAAGCCTAGAATAAGGTTTTAGAATGGTTTAAGCCTGGTGTGTCAGACCAGATCTTAAGTGATTTATTGCGAGAAAGAGTTTCAAGGGTCAATCGAGCTAGGCTTCTTGAGATTCCACAAAATGGCTCAGGTCCAAAACTCCCATACAAGTTTGTCAGCAAATTCGTTGCCTACAATACCCACGTGACTCGGAACCCATCTTAAGTCGACCTTGTGACATCCCATGGCGTTTAAACGGTTCACACAGTCTCCAACTGGCTTCAAGTTCACTAAGTTTGACAACAGCGCTAGCAGTGCTGCTTGACTATCAGTTTATATAAATTATATGGTTGGCGTAATGTTTTTACAGATTGATTTCCACACATTGAAGTATGGCGAAAATTTCTACCTGGAAAATAGAAGTAAATCTACCCAAATTCGTAACTAAGTTTGAATTTGGGGCGTTCCCCGTAACTTCCAAAGCCTACATCAAGGCCCATTTTAGACCAATCAGTATACCATATGAGGCTACCGACCTCACAGATAACCTGGCCATTCAGCCAGTTTTCTCTGGAGGGTAGTTCCACTATATACTTTTTATCAAAAGTGTATACTGGACGATATCTGAGATCATGCATAAGACCCGTGTTTCCTTAATTGAGTCGAACATGGATCTCAATCTGTAGGAGAGCAAGCTCAAACCGCCCTGGACGTTAATCATATACAAACTAGCCTTCGCCTCCTTGTCTAGATAAAGATCAAGAGGCGTTAGGTATAGAAATGCGTTAAGAGCCGCTCCAGGTGATGATCGCATAGCTCCAGTTGCCATTAAGCAGGCAGTTCTTTGTGGACTATTTAGTCTGTCCGCAGTCGTCTTTTGGTTGACCTTGTTGCACCAGACAGTGGAGGCGAACCACACTGGAACGCAATCCCCAGCTGTTTCCGACGAAACGACTGCACGTACTTAAAACAATTTTGCTTTATGGCGTACGTTGCTAAGGTAAGAGTTCCACGTTAGTTTTTGGTCGATTGTTACGCCCAAGTACTTAACTTCAGTGGAAAGTGGTACTTCTTTACCATTGAGTTTCGGTGTGACTAATTTGTCCAACCGTCTCTTTTTGGTAAAGGGTATTAGTTTTATCAGCATTAACTGATAAACTATCATCCCTACACCAGTTACTTATGGTGTTTAGGGCTCTTTGTATGATTGAGTACTAAAGTACTTTAAATGAGCTAATTGGAGGGGCTTTTGCCAAAGTAATAAAGTACTTTGGCAAAAGCCCCTCGCAATGATCACAAGGTTATTACCATAACCCAGTACGTCAATGCATAGTAGCGTAGTGTGTCGATAGCAGACATCTTGTACAATAGTCGGTCAACGGCAAGAATCCAAAGAAGGGGTGACAAAACTCCTTGTGGGCAGCCTCTTGTAGTTGCAAACTCAATCGAAGTTTGAAACTGCGCTATTTTTGCCTTTCTATTTGAGAGCATCGACTTCACCCATCTGATGGTTATGGAATCAAAATTTTTAGATATCAGTCCCCCAATCAGTGGGGCTACTGTCGAAGACGACCTCAATATTTAGAAAGGCACAAGGAGCTATTTCTTTATCCTCCAGTGCTTTTACGACCCTGTCAATGACACTGATCAGGGCTATTTCCGTAGATTCGCCTCTGCGGTAAGCATGCTGGTTGTAATATAAGGACCTCGTAGCTAGAGCTGCATCCCTTATATATCTATCTATAACCCTTTGCAATGTCTTAAGAAGAAAGGAAAAGGCTTGTATGTACTAATGGACTTTGGTAAAGTGTAGTCCCTTTTACCAGCCTTAGGTATAAACAGAAGTTCGACAATCCATCCACCCATGTCCATCGTTCTAGAATTTGACAATTGTCGATCGTTCTGAAACATATTCCCTGGCAAAACTTGCTCTGAAGATTTTCACCAGATGGGGAAGAAAGATATCGATACCCTTCTGTAGATGGATGGGAATCATTCCATCCTCCTCGCTTGTTTTAAATGGTTTAAGGGAGTCAACAGTCCTCCTTAGGCTATCTCTGTTATAGAGATATTCCAGGAAGTCGCTTCTGGATCCCTAAAAGTAACGGTTTCATATGTTGGTGATGCTCCAATCAAAAATTGAATGTGTTTGGGATCACACATCAAGTTTTCACAACTAACATGCCAGTAATATATCCGCCTAGACATGTTATTGGTAGCAAAGATTATGCCTAACACTTCTTGCCTAGCACGCGTTACAAAAGTTGGTGTACACCCTAAGTTTAGTTTTACCAGGCGGTTGTAGTTGAGAAAATCATAAAGTAACTCACCTCTTTCTCTGATGTTAGTGCTTTCCCAGGCTATGTGGTAAGGATTTGCATCACAACCCACCACAAGTTCGGCTTAATTGATTACTTTGGCCCCTGTGCATCCCTTCACATTTAAAAAGGCTGTAATCAGGTCATCATTGTACAACTCTGGAACAGGTAAAAGTTCAATATTTTTATTGTAAATTATACAAGCTCTGGGTCTACTGCCTTTAGTATTGACAAGAATCTTACCGGCAGCCGACAATCCCAGAACTTGACCGTTGGCCACCCAAGGCACTTGTATGGGGACAAGGTCAATATTGTCCTCTGCAAAGCAAACCTCCACCACGGCAGAAGCAGCTGCTGCATTGTGAAGACTTGCCTGGAGGACCCTCGTCTTACCCTTTGTTTATGGCCGTGGGAGGGTCTTCCCGCCTGTTGAGGACGAAGACGTCCTTGACCGGCGCTCTTGACTCCCGCCTCACTTTTCGCTGTACCGCTCCTACCTCCCCTCCCCACACTCCTGGACGGCACCAGCGGAGGCCGTTGGACCGAAGCGAGATCAGCGCCTTTGGGTCTTCGTCACTCTCACTGGTGGCGTTCCAGTCTCACCCCGAGAGGCGGAGGGCTGGGGAGATCGGATTTGGGGCGGTTCAGGCTCCATTGCCACGTCAGAGTCTCCCCTGACTTTAAAAGTTATCTTTTTAAAGCCAAGGATGACTCTTCCGCCTGCCTTTCGAAGAGCCTCCGCCGATGGGTCGTCCAGAGAAAAGGTTACTAGGAACCTATTTCCCTCGTCCCTACGATGAAGGATTCTGCAGAGCTTGGTATGGAGCCCTTCGTTTTGTGCCCTCAGCAGCACAGCCGCCTCCTCTGGAGAGTCAGCTTCGCTGCGGGGCAAAAACGTAATGCCCAGCTGAGGCTTAGGCAATTCACCCTCGGGTATTCTCGACAGCTATGCCTCCGGCCATGGCTTCAGTTTTCCGATCTCACCCACAATCCAGTCCTGACCTTACCAGAATCCAACCAGCCAGAGCCCGCTACGGCACTGAAGCTGAGCTTCTTCTCCCCCGTTGCCAGCTTCACAGACTTCCTGAGCTGGTCTTTGGGGGACTCTTCCTCAGAC
>DWHP01006157.1:0-11548 GCA_018247895.1 Parnassius honrathi | reverse complement strand
TTTTTGAATTATTAAATACACTTAAAATAAAGTAAATATAATATATATAATCTATTTATAGCTTTTCATTATCATTTCTCAAAAGTTTTCTCTAATATTTAAACAACAACATTAAAAGGAGTATTGTTCAAAATGGCTATAATTAAATTAGAGACTGTATTCTTTTTTGAAGAATAAGGGTGACACAACGAGCACACAGTCCACCTGATGGTAAGTGGATGCTGTGGCCCAAAAATATTTTCATTTATCGTCGATTAAGAGTCAAAACGCAAATGCGTTGTCACCCGTGAGAACTAAGATAAGATGCCTTGTTTCAAGTAAAAAGGGTCTACAGTTCTCTACACTCACCATACTATTTAGCTAGCAGTTGTATTCTGTGAGAGCGTAGTCCTACCCCGGTCGAGCCGACCCATTCACGCTACAACCATAATATAGCTTAATAGAAAAATATTGATATAATTTTTTAATATATCGTTTAATTAGGCTTTGTAGCTAAAGTTAAAATTTACTCACCACAAAAAGGTAAAAACTGATATATAAATACATTTTCGCAGCAACACTACGTCCGCTACAATGTGACCTTCCCAAATGAATAATGTGAACTTCATAATGCGTTACACATGTATGTATTACAATGTAAAAAATATCTTTTCGTATGTATGTACATACATACATCCTATTATCTTAGAACCGCATGACATTTTGCGGGTTTTTTCGATAAGCTTTTGTATTTTTATATTTAAACATACTGTCGTGCATTGTATCGTGAAATTTTAAACAAAAAAGTTATATAGGCTTAGTAAAAAGTAAAGCAAGTAGTGTTTATTTAAATAAAATTGAAGTGACAAATGAATTAACAGTCCTGATGGTAAGTGGTAACTGCATGCCTGAAGCCAACTACAAACAAAGTTGGCTACAGACGACGACATGGGGTGGTTCTTAAACCGCCACTCTACACGATGATATACTACAGTGTAGTGATAATGTATATCTATTACTAGGCAGCATAGTGGATGATATAAATGACAAGCTCGTGGAAACAGTCTATGAGGTTAGAGCTAAGTACTTCAAGACCCGTTGCAGAAGAACACAAAAACTCTCCGTTTACACTCTTGATCTCATAGCTGTTAGACGGGAAATAAAGCTGTGGTCTTCCTAGGCTACTTTCTTTGTTGGAAATTGGTTGAAGATCAGGCGGGTGGTAGTTCGTATCATGTAAATTCGTTTGCCACATTTTGTCCTCGCTAACTTCACTTGGACTGTTTGATCAATTAAAAAATATTTAGAAGTAAAATGTAGGGCGGCTTATTTCTAGATATAGATAGAATGATAACTTAGTAAGCCATGCAGTAAGTCGATGGATGCAGGCGGCTTGGGGCCCTGCTTTCTGGCATTCCTTGGGGGAGGCTTATGTTCAGCAGTGGATTTGTGAGGGGCTGTAATGATGATGAACGATAATGAATGAATTTAAAATCAATCTACTCAATCAGTATAATCATCTACTCATAGCTAAAAGTCGCTTGTTTCGCACACAAACTGGAACGGGGAAAATTCTCTTATCACAAGGCGTGCAAAAAGTTGATGAAATCAAGTCGCATAGACTTTGCTTTTAATAACATTTCATTAATCATCAAGAAGCGACCTTATTCCTTTTTAAAAGAATTCGTGGTAGGACCACGCTTCAGCTATTATTATATTCGCAGAACGATTTAATCGGCCCGGGAAGGACCACGCTCTCACTGCTGTGTTTTGTAGCTGAGTGCTGAGAATCGGAGACCCTTTTTAATAGATACGAGGCATTCCATCTTTGTCCTAAGGGGTGACAACGTATCTGCAGGAATATACGTAGATTTCTTTCCAGAATAGACGTAGAGAGATTGTAGATGAGCCCCGGCATTCACTTAGCATGAGGCAGGCTGTCTGTTCGTCATCATGTCATCCATATTCTATGTAAAAATAATGCTGTTGTTCCCGTGGCGTTGCGCTTGTTCATGGGCGACATTACGCAAGGTATGTGTTATTTAAATTACTGTTTACTTTTTAATTTTATTTATAGAATAGGATGACAAACGAGCACACAGCCCACCTAATGGTAAGTGGCTGCTGTGGCCCGTAGACATCTACATCTATCCTCGATTACGAATCAAAACGCAGATGCGTTAGTTACTACAGTACTACAATGCATAACCCTACACCAGTGGTAGCTGTACCGTTACACCGTAAGTCCCTTGCTGAACATAGGCCTCCCCCATAGATTGCCTCAAAGGGGTACATTTACCTTAGTTGCTATGCTTGGCGAGCGGCTTGGCAACCACAGTTTTTTTTAAAGTTATTATTACGAAGGCGCTGCTGCCCATCTCTTGGTTTGAGTCCCTCTATTGCCTCCTACAACACCCACGGGATGATACGGGGTAGCTGTAAGTATGACATAAATAAATAAATTAATAAAAAAATAATTTTTAATCGATCACCCGCGGCACCAATTTTGCTTATTTACGTAAAAATAAATATATTTTTAGACCAATCCCGAAAGCAAATAATAGTCATATTGCCATTTATGTATCCATTAAGGAAAATGCACCTCATTATAACGTTATCGGGGCAACATAACTCCTGGTGCCTACTAATTATGAAGTTGCATATTAATTTAAACGTTATAATTAAAAATTACATACAACAACTATTACAACGGTTTTGAATATATTCTATTCGGATGTAAAATGTAACGGGCAAAAGCTAGTAAATATTGTCTGCTAGGAACACTGTTCTAATAGAGGAACAAAGAGGAACTTTTATCAACTAATATATTGATAGTGATAATAATATTGTATTAATAACTAATGAACGCTTTTTACTTGAAATGAGGCATTCCATCATAGTCCTTAGGTATGACAACGCATCTGCATTTTGATTCTTAATCGAAGATAAATGTATCATCTCTAGACGCTGTAATATTTGAAAAAACACAATTCTCGGGTGGCAGCCTCGTGCCGGTAAGAGGAGTGTATGGCCCCACTCCAGATGAAATGACGACCTTTAAAAACACGGCAGAAGTCGATGGACGCAGGTGGCTCAGGTTCGTGTTGTATGGCGACCCTTTTTGGAGGCCTATGTTCAGCAATCAACTTATTTTTATAGACTAAGAGGGACACACGAACACACAGTGCACCAGACAGTAAATAGTGGGCAAGTATATCTACTCTATCCTCGATTCTATCGATCGACCTACTTTTCTCTCGATCTAATTTATCCTCGATTAAAAACCAAAACGCAGATATTTTGTCGCCCCTGAAGACTAAGATGGTATACCTCGTTTTCAGTAAAAGGGGTCTCCGGTTATCTTCGTTTACCATGCGAAACACTGCAGTATTAAGCTGCTATTTTACGCTGATTTTTTGTGAGAGCTTGGTGCTACCCCGGTCGAGCTGACCCATTCTTGCTAAAGCCATAATGTAATTGTAGCGTGGCTCTACCGCGTGTAAAAGGCGCCTTTAAATGGATGTAATGATGCTGATGGTGAAATAACGAGCTGCATACGTATACTCGTATTATCTCTAAATTTAAACACAAGCTTCCCTCACTCCTAAGTTCACTCACGCCTAAGAGAGTTTATGACTAGGAAAGACTGTGAAGAGATGTGTTTTGCGGACACATGTCCTTTAATTTTATAATTATTTTTCCTCACACGGAATTTCGATTTTAAGTTCTGCTTAACTACGTGTTCGGTTATTTATTCGTATTCATTTCGTCGGTACCAAAGAAGATTAACCTTAATTTTCCGCGTGTGTACCTACGAAATCAGCCGGTCATATCCCAATCAGGAAAAATTGTGTGACAAGAAATGTGTATGATTTGCAACAAGTCGTTGAAACTAGGATTAAGGAAGCAATGATTCAGTGGTTTGAACTCGTGCTGCTGAAAAAGTGAGTGGCAGCGTTGGTAAAGTGGCGTTGTATTGAGAATGGGTAAATTAAGAGTAGTACCTACCCTAAACCAACAGCCGTGTATGCCTAGTCTAAGAAGCAATACAGAAATCCGTAATATCTGACTACTCCACATCACAAGCGGTAAAATTAAAATTTTGTACAATCGACTTCAATATAATTGAGAGGACATCATCAATGAAGTCGGACCCAATTACGTACGCATTATTAAAGACAACTCAAAAACTACTGGTCAGATCTTGATCAAATTTATATGGGACCACATGAGAAGTACCAACTTTGAAATAAAAAGATTATTAAAACCGGTTCATCTACAAAAAAGTTCTGAGGTACCACTAATAAATAAAATACAGTCGACTTCCTTCTTAAAGGGCCGGCAACGCACCTGCAATTTCCCTGGTGCTGCGGTTGATCATGGGCGACGGTAGTCACTTAACATCAGGTAAGCCACATACTCGTTTGCCCCCTCTTCTATAAAAAAAAGACTTGAGAACCTACGCCTTTTTTGAAGACAGTTGAAACAATCTAAAAGTAAATAAAATCCACAGACAACCCTTTTTACTGGAAATGAGGCATTCCATCTTAGTCCTCACAGGTGACAACGTATCTGCATTTTGATTCGCAATCGAGCATAGATGTAGATGTCTACAGGCCGTAGAAACCACTTACCATCAGGTGGACTATGTGCTCGTTTGTCACCCCGTCCTATAAAAAAAAGACAATTTCATTCATATGTTCATTAATTACTATCAAAAGTCCACCGTTTGGCCTTTCTATATGAGGGTTGGGGTGGGGGTTTCTATAGTTACCACGCTTGGCAGGCGGGTCAGTAAGTTTCAGGTGTACGGCCTGAATGACTAGGTAATAGTATGTAGGACTTTCTGAGTGAACGATCTCTCCGGGTCGTCTTCACCGGCGACGACGGACCGGACGACGGCACCGGACTTCCTCAGGAGTCCATTCTCTCTGAAACTCTTTCTGCTGTATATTAATAGTCTGCTCATTTTTTATAGGATATGGTGACAAACTAGCACACAGTGTAACCTGATGGTGAGTGATTGCTGCGGCCCATAGACATCTACATCTATGCTCGTTTACAAATCAAAATGCAGATGCGTTGTTACCCGTGAGAACTAAGATGGAATGCCTCGTTTCCAGTAAAAAGAGTTTCCGGTTCTCTACACTCACCATACGAAACACAGCAGCGTTAAACTACTATTTTACGCTGGTATTCTGTGAGAGCGTGGTCCTTCCCCGGTCCCACGCTCTCACAGAAACGTATGTACCACGTATAAAAATTCTCGATATCTATTGGTATAAAGACGACAGAACGGTTTTGCAGACATCCAGCCAAATACTCGGGCCAATCGAGATCAAATCCAGTTCACGTCACTGTATTCCGCTGAATCACCACTTAGAATTATAAAGAAAAGAAATAGGCTTGGGTGGCACCAACCTGGACGTACTCCTCGCCGGAAAAATAATCCTTCTACCAAGTAAATTATTTACAATTACGCTCTTTTTATTGAGTGCTTAGATAATATCCCAAACACATCATCATCACCATTGTTTTTAACCTGCAATTTTACAGGAATTGACTAGCTACCGTTATTTTTGAAATAATTTGCGAAACTGACCTCCCTAGACAGGTCACCATTCTGTGGTCCCAATGGGGTCAAATTGATCTTTTGTCCTTGTATTTACGGATTAGTAAGCTGACGTGTAACAGGGCGGTAGGCCTAACCTTATCTTAATTCCTTATGAAAAAAAAAATTTGGCCATGTATCGACGTAAAATTTCCAGCTTTCAAAAATTCCTAGAACTAACTGATTAATTTCATAATGACTAATGTTTTACATTTACCGTCTTAGAGTCTAAAATCAAACAGTAAATCTCGTAAATTAAATCATTTTGAACAGATAAAAATGTATTAACTTTGAAGTGAAATATAAAAAGTTATTAAAACTGTAATAATTTGAAGTTCCCAGACGGACAGATCTGAATTTCAGTATGATTGATTTGACGAATTTAAGAATAAATCTATTTTTAAGATAAATATTGTCCTATTGATGTCTGAATTGATAACTGAAGGTCAAAGAGCTTAATGGACAGCGTAGGGAGATGAAGAGAATTCATTAGATGATTTAGTTTTCGTGACAATTGGAAGTAACCACAAAAGTACCAGAAGTCTGCTGTTACGATCACAAGTTCAATGGCCAAGCTTGACAATAACGCCGAATCTTCTCTAAAGGTCAATATCCAATAGTAGATATACAAGGGTCGTTAAAGAAGACGGTTATCCGGAAGTTGTTGCCATAGTTGAAGTCATGCATCAGATCATGAATGCCATAAAGCACGGTCCTGAGCCACATGCATCCATCGACTTGCTGCATGTCTACCAAAGATTTTCTTACACTTTTGGCCGTGTGAGGAAGCTCCAGGTCACTCAGCCAGCTATGGAGAGAGCTATGCTTGAAGGTTCTCTGCATGACAGACCTAAAAATGAGAATATCCGCAGTAGAACTAGAGTAATCGACATAGCCTAGCTAACTAATAGGCTGAAGTGGCAATGAGCCGGCCATATAGCTCGAAGAACCGACAACCGATGGAGATGAAAGCTTGTCGAGTGGCAGCCTCGTACCGGTTGACGTATTGTAGGGCAATCTCCTCTAGATGGAGTGACTACTTTGTAATTATGGATATTAACATTAAATGGACGTATGTCAGGTGTACCAAAAAAAAATGTTTTGACATCAACTCTTAAATGCAGTTTTAGGTTTAGTACTATTTTACGCTGTAATATTTTAGAACGATATTTTGTGGCATTTATGGCATCTTTTGGGGGAGGCCTATGTTCAGCATTGGACTTGTGAAGTGTTGTAATGATGATGATAGTGGTGATGATGATATGATATCAACCACACTAGGATTTAAAGTTTTAAATGACGGTTTTGAATTTATTCCCATCTTGACTTGCACCAGCCTTCTATACAGAAAAGACAGCTTCCCATATTATACTAGGTTGATCAATAAGTTTTTGGAAACGAAACAAAACTCTAGTATAAGTATATGTGAATTGTATTTATTTTGCAACTTAATCAACTTTTAAGCTAATACATATTGAATAGCGTTTTAGGGCGGGCTTAGGCTCGCTGTACTTTTCACAGTAACTACGCGAGCAACCCGGGTTCGATCCGCGGCGGCAACAATGAAATATTAATTTCAATTTTAACTGCTAATTCACAACATGCTTGGTGGTGAAGGAAAACATCGTGAGGAAACCTACATGACTGAAAAATAAAGAAAAATTTCATAGGCATGTGCAGTCCGCCGACACGCATTGTGGCGGCGGTGCGTTTAGTAAACTTCTTTGTCCTAAAATCCTCTCAAAAGTGAGAATAAGCAGGCTTCTTCTCACTTTTGAGTGGGTTTCAGGGCAAGCTTTAGGTACAGGCACTCAGTAGTGGAATATATAGAAAACGATTTTCTGCCGTCTGGAAAAAAATAGGATGTAACAGGTGAACGGAATATTTTTGCTTTTATATTACCATATTATTGATCTGTCAATAAATACAACTAATTTAAAATAAACTTTTGATAACAAAAAAATAAAAACAAAAATTTTGAACTAAATAAATAAATTAATTAAAAACTATCGAAATTAAATTAATATTTAATACGCACTCAATTCATATTATTTATTGATAAATCAATTTCATAATATGTTAATGTAAAAAAAACATTAGAATATCAGTGCCACAGGCTTCTATTCCGTTCGCCTGTTACACCCTATTTTTTTCCTGACGGTAAAAAAATCACCCAGTATAGGCTATAACTTTACTTTACTTGGACAAAAAGGCTTGATCCTAGGACTCGAAAAAGGACTCTACAGCACACATCACCTCAGTATCGCTGTCAAACTTTGTACCGCGCAAGTGCTTTTTCAAGTGAGTAAAAAGGTGAACTTCACTCAGAGATAGGTCCCGAGAATATGGTGGGTGCTACATCAACTGAAACCCAACAGTTCGGATGGCAGCGCCTGCAACATCATATCGATGGGCAGGGGCAATATCATAATGAAAAAGTACTCCAGCAAGCAGTTTTCCTCGACATTTGTTCTTTAGTTTTTCACGTAGCTTTTTGATTAATGATGCGTAATTATTTCCGGTTATAGTTTCTCCTGTACTTAAATAGTCGACCATAATTATACCTTCCACATTCCAGAAGACAGAGACCATTAATTTTACGGCGGACGTAGACACCTTGAATCTCTTGGCTGGCGGAGAAGACAGTCTTTTGCACACTTTGCTTTGGTTTTTTCTCTCCGAGTCAAAACGGTGTGCCCACGATTCATCTACGGTTATGAAACGAGCGCAAAACAATCTCTTGCTTTCTTTTGGGTGTCTGTTAACATTCGAGGAAACCAGCGCGCGGCCACCTTTTCAAATTTTAAGGTATGTGTTAAAATAAGCTGTAGTGTCCCAAATGAAAGCTTTAGAATTTCCTTTACTATTTCTTAGATTTTTTTAACGTATAACGCCCGGAGCGAGTGACATCATTGCAGGCGTTTCTGCCCCGTTTAAATTCAGCATGACAGTATGCCACTGTAGAATAAGACGGAGCATTGTTTGCCAAAGTAGACTTCCTCAAAAACACTATTTGTAAAAAAAATCCGGAAGAAATATATTTAACTAGATGGCTAGGCAAACGTTGTTCTGCCCTATATCCGACTACACTTTGTCGTATAAAAAATCATTAAATTCGTAATAATATACACGAGGGTTATTTATTGGCATAAAAACTATCCTATCTCTCAAGTTGGACCAAACTGCATACGGTGTGCAAATTTGATTAAAATCAACAACAAAAACAACGTGACACGTACGTTATATATAGTAAGATAACTGCACGCATTTCGAGTTTCTCCAATTTGCGTACGAATTAAAGTCCCAAAGATTGAAAAAAATGGGTACAGTTTTAAATATAGTTTTTCTGGCCTTGGCTATTTTATTAACTTAATTAACTTGGCTACTTTATAAACTTGAATTTAAGATTCGAAAAAAAAAGTAGAACGCATTTCAATAACTCATTTTATAAGTGATTACCTATTCCGAAAAATTATTGATGAACCTAGTAGCAAGTGAAATATTTGCAGATTTTACTATTTGCAAAATCCGCAAATATTCAGAATGTTAAATAAATAACAAAGAAATGCAACTGTTTTATTCATCGTGTTATATTTATAAAAGTTTAATTTACCGACCATTAAGTCGAAAAAACCTAATCACAGTAATCACAGCTTAATTTAAGTATTGGTATTGAAGTACAAGCGCTTAATGATAATTTAGAATTTACATAATAAATAGAAAATAGCATAATAACATATCCAATTTTATAACTTATGTATTACTTTAGATATTTACATGCAATTTAAGAATTTTTACAAATTTAGGAGAAAATAATCACCCTCCTCTTTAAATACAAAATTAAATCCTGTGTATACTAAATGTGAGTAGGCTAAGTAGAAAAATATATGGACTAACTCAAATATAAGTGAACCCCAAGTAGCAACAAAAGTGTATGTTACAATGGATGACACAAATGGCAAACCATTTTAACGCATTAAAATAAACTATAGGCTTTTTAACGTAACGATTCTGGCAAAATGCATTTTGTTATATACTCATATACGTTCGTAAAAACCATTTCATACAACTACTGAAGCATTCTTGAACGTTTTGGATACAAAATTATGTATATGTCAACTGCAAAATTATCTTACATTGTCTCATTCAATTCTAATTATTCCTTAAATTAATGAGTATTATCAACGTAAAATCTAAGTTTGGCTTACTTATTTAATGCACGTTTCATATGTCATAGTTTTTTCTTTAATATCGACCAGGTTATCGAGCTTACAGTCCAACTGATAGTAAGTGGCTACTGGCTGGCTGCAGCCCGTAGACTACTACTGCCAACCAGAAACAAAGAAGGCCACAGGCGAGTCGACAAAACCCGAGAATTACAGTGTTTACATTGCTGATTGGTAACAGAATTAAAAAAGTAGTACCTAGATGAACTTCTATGTTTCTATATTATCTTAATACAAAAAGAATTACACTGTGAAAGAAAATAGCCTTGAGTCTCCATGATGGCTTGGTGACGTCATGGAAGTTTAAAACAGCAATCGAAATGGATGATTTTCTCATTTTTATAATTATATTATTTTGTTTTCTTAGATTACTGTCATAATTCTTACGAAATTGTAAACTTATTTTATTAATTTTATTTGTATTGTCGAATTATAAATTTAATTAAATCATTTTCTGATTCCTAATTATTTTATTTTTAATCTCAAGTAGCACAACGCGGTTATTGATAATTATTAAACCCTATTATTATTTTAATAAATAATAGTGATTGAACCCACAAATGTTATTCCAATTTTAATTAGTAATGATATTAATATTTAGGAGAATAGGACTAGGTATCAGATTAAATTCAGGTTCTATTAGTGTTTTTACATGAGGAGGGTTAACTAGCGTCTATTATTTTTGCGTCGTTTAATCGTACATTTTATCATCAATAACCGTTGTCTCTTCGAGTAATCCTTCGCCGGCTGCTTTTGTCGGATCCTTGTCATCGACTACATCGTAATCATTTTCTGGTTTAATCTCCTCCCGGACTTGTAATAGAGTATTGGGAACCGTGTAGGCTACACTGCTGAAAGTATTTCCTGTCGAAAAATAAAAGGACCAAAGTAAATTCAAAAGTATAATGGGACTAAACAATTACCTTCAAAATAGATTTTATTTTTAAAGGAACAAATTCTGAATGTTTCTTCACCATATTTACTTCCATCGTCTAAAACTTAATAAATCATGTCAAATTGCAGTTTCTTGGGTATGTGGACACAGATTTCTCATGTGCTGTAGAATAAAAGTTAAAAGAGTTGAGCGTCTTCTTACTGGAAGTTACAAAGTAAATACTTGTAGCACTATAGATATGTCATGTGCAATTCTCAAGTTCCCATAATATTTGTTATGTGTTAAAATGGGCAACGAATGAATTATACTGGAGTTTAAAAACTAAAAACGTTATAAACAAAAGCTGTGAAAACCCCAGCAGGAATCTAGTTCATAGTCATGACATTATTCAATGGTCACGGGTTTTTAACATACCTGTAAAATTTCCGACTATTCAGAGATCAGAAAGTTTGTGAAAGCAGAATTATATTATATAGAGTTGTATTACAAATATTATAAACATACATTGGCTCCCAAGCGACAGAAGCCGTGAGTTGGAAGCCCTCGACATATACCTACCTAACACAAGCATTTTAGGCTTACCAGGAGTGGTTAAAGGGAATATTGGTAATGTGAATAACTAGGCTAGTATTTAAAAAATGGATAATAATGTAAAATAAATATTGTTAAACTAGTACAAGTGTTTATCCAAATCACAAAAATATTTTTTTTATTGGATAAAGGTGACAAACGAGCACACAGTCCACCTGACAGTAAGTGGTTGCTGCGGCCCATAGACATCTACATCTATCCTCGATTACGAATCAAAATGCAGATGCGTTGTCACCCGTGAGGACT
>DWHP01006156.1:0-11548 GCA_018247895.1 Parnassius honrathi | reverse complement strand
CTGTTTGTGTATAAAACACATTTAATAAGTAATATCGATCACGGTAAGTAAACCGCTTGGTAACGGTGACAAACGAGCACACAGTCCGCCTGATGGTAAGTGGATTCTGTTGCCTATAGACATCCTCATTTTAACCTTTGAAGACTTAAATGGTATGCCACTTTTCCCGTAAAAAGAATTCGGTTTTCTACACTCGCCATACGAAACACAGTAGCATTGAGCTGCTTTTTTATCCTGGTATTCTGTTAGAGCGTAGCCCTTCCCCGGTCGAGCCGACTCATTCATGCTACGGTCATAATATAGCTGTAGCGTGGATTTACCGCGTATGATAGATTCTCCGACGCAGTCACGTAGCTCTCACGTTATAATAATACACGGCATTCGTTTACTGGTAATTCAGTGTTTAGTGTAGTGTAATGAGATCGTTTCGGAATCGGTACACTGGTTGGATGTTGGCCAAGAGCACATCAAACGCATCAGATGCCTTAACAAGATTACCCGTTTTAATTTCCCACTAGTTTGAAAATTAAAATACATTGTTTCATTGATTTCTTCTTTCTATGCTACTGACAATCAATGGATATTCTTTAGAATTTTGAAAATTATGCAAATTATATTTCGATTGAAACTACGAAGCTGATATTCAGTTCGGAAATGCAATGCCCGGTCCAGAAATGCAAAACCGACGATATTCTCCGAGTACAAAATTATTAGATAATTCAGCGGGATTCGGCGGCTATCTACGTGAACCATACGTCCACTGCACAGGGGGATAACGGAATAAATTTTTATTTGATATTTTCAATAAATATTTAGAGCATATTCAACGTTTTGCTTAACTTTCTGGTGAATGGTGGCATGTGGGTTCGAATGTAAAAAAGAAAACTGAAATATTACCCGCTTTTTTAACATGTTTTAACTCGATATAGTGTGTGTCTGTTGACATGGAATTTAGCAATTGATTTTAAACTTCCTAAAGAGCTAGAGATTTGTAATTTTAAAAATAGCTCAGAAGCGAATTACTGTGTTAGAATGTTAAAATATATATATTTATACGTTCTTGTATAAAATACAGATAGATGACACTAGTAAACTTCTAGCTAGGGGCTGCTAGGGTTGTTTGCATGCTATTAAAACATAAGTAACCATTTCTAAAACGTTTTGCTTGTCTGTCTGTCTGTGCGGGCTTCTGATCTTCGGAATGGCTGAACCGATAGTGATGAAACTTTACGGACGGATAGAAATCAATGCCTTGGGTCTAGGCCATATTTTATCCAAACATTTATTTTAATAGATTCCCATCAATAGATCCAGACAAAGCTGAAATCGCTAGTAATAATAATGTATTATATTATCTGGCTCACCAGACGTTCTTTTATTTCCAGTAGATGGAGTGATGAGTTTCACTACGAACTAAGTTTTGGCTTTTTACAGTGTAAATATAAAATTACTCATCTCGCACACAGCGCCACCTAGTGGGGGTTCTTTTCTATATGATAGGGGGCAAATGAGCAGGCGACTGATCTGATGGTAAGTGTTTACCGCTGCCTGTATGCCTGAGCAACTGCAACACTAAAGGAATTGTAGATGCGTGACCGGCATTTTAATAAAGAGTAGGCTCTTTTTTTGAAGATTCCTAAGTTGTATTGGTCCGGATGAATCGCTGGCGGTTAGTCGATTCTACAGGGAACTTGTGCGACGTAGAAAAGCTCCAGATTTTATTTTATTTTTTGACAATAAATAACCACATAATGTGAACGCGTGTCGTTTCGGTGAGTAGATATAGAATTTGTTTATACTTTGACCACAACACCGCCTGTTTCCTCCTAACATAGCTATAAGCTATTGTCAGTGTGAATAAATACCAGTATATTTACGGAAATTTAATGCACGTACATATATAACGTTTTATAATGTATGCAGTGTAGGTGCGTGTGTAGATTCTGTATATATTGCCCCACTCCTAACCAGAAAATATGCAGAATTTCTTTAATTAATAAAGCATAAAATTTCAAGTAAGCAAAATTTGTTCTGGGGTTATTATATTCTACTCCATTATATCATACATCCGTAAAACAAGTATACTGTGTGAACATAACGTCAATCGGTCAAATCGTTCAGAATTTGATAGCTTCGTGACGCACTAGCTTAGCATTAAGTGACGGCGCCGAGGCCTGCGAGTTCGGATCCCGCATGGAACAAGTATTTGTATTGCCTGCAAGTAATTCTTCCGGGTTTGGATGTTTATCATTGTGCAATTTATATGTGTAAATTGCTACGACGATATAGGAGAAAATGTAGTGACGGGGGCGATCCTGTGCGTGTTCACAGACTGCAGACATCCAGTAGCTTCGGTTCCGTGAACACGTACAGGGTTCCCCCGTCAGTAGTGACGACACTTGACACAGTCAAGATTGAGCACGCATCTATATTTTGATTTTTAACGGAGTATAAATGTATATGTCTATGGGCACAGTATCCACTTACCGTTAAGTGGACTGTGTGCTAGGTTGTCATAGTTATTCTGTGAAAAAAAAAATGTAAGTTGAAGTCACAGTCTGAAGTAAAAATAGAAATGTTCAGACTGCCTTCCGGGAATAGTTGAGCTAATGTTTCCGTCTGTCGATCACCGGAACGCTTAATTTCCTTCGGGAACTATACTTTGTTTATTCGCCGCGAATCCGACGTCGAATGAGATAGACGGAGATAACGGCTCACAACCCGGGATCGTAGTACCGTTTAATTGCCCCAACTAGAGGTTTTAGATGAAGTGATCTTTATTAATAATTTATATTAATACTTGAACATTGAAAATTGAGGTGCCTTATTTTAGTATTTGTTACAAAAGCGAAGGGTTGAAACTTATATCATTTGAAAGGCATGGTTTAACAAGTTTAATTAATGTGTGTTTGTTGTTTTTGAAGGCAGGAAAAATAAAGTAAACATAGATACACATATGACTTTTCCATACGAAAACCAATTACATGTAAGCATTTTTATATATATGTAAGAGTGGGCAGATTAAAATGAGGCTCATGATGGTGACTACCGCCACCTATGTACAACTGTAACTCCACATAAATTGCAAAAGCGTAGCCGATATTTAAAAAAAAAGTAAGCTCTTTTCTTGAAGGTCCTTAAGTCGTATCAGTCTGGCGAGGAAGAAAAGTTCTGGTAAATCGCACAGTGGTGGACCACCAATACAGGTGGTATAGATTTGGACATGGGTTTTGATTACATTCATGGCTGATCTAAGATCTCGTTGCCTTCTCTACATTAGAAAATATTACTAAGCAATAACGTGGTCCCGTGGAACTATTTAAACTCAAATAAACGTCGCGTTATTTAGGGTAGAAAGTTTTAAAGACGGTCCGTCAATAGGTTCCACAGTCTCATTAGTTCCTGTTAGTTGTAAACTTTAAATAATGCTTGTGGTTTTTTCTGCAAAAAGTTTTTAATGAAAGTAGATTTCATTTACGTGTAATAATTTTTTTTAAACTGAAATGACAAACATAGTTACAGTGTACTTGATTCTAATGGCCATTGCAATCCATGAAACGAAAAAGGCTACATACAGATGCGTTGGCACCTCTGAGGACTAAGGCGTAATGCTTTACAGCCTGTAAACATACTGGTTCTCAATACCCTTCTTGGTACTGTAATTTAGATGCAACATGGATGCGTTGGCACCTCTGAGGACTAAGATGGAATGCGTGTAATTATACTACATTTCTGGGCCTTTTATATGCACACAGCAGTCCAAATATTTTACGAAATACAGAAGTGCAAATACTTCATGGAACACAGCAGTGCAAATACTTTATGGAACACAGCAGTGCAAATACTTAATGGAACACAGCAGTGCAAATACTTCATGGAATACTGCTTTGAAAATATTTCTATTTGACGGTAGAAATAGATATTTGACGGTAGAAATAGAAGCCCGTCTCGCTAGACTTCTAGACAGGACTTCTAGACAAAAAGTGAATTCTACCACCTATTACCACCTAGTTTATACGTGGTAGAGCCATATTATGGTCGTAGCACAAATTAGTCGGCTCGACCGGGATAGGACAACACTCTCACGTTATACCAGCGTTAAAGTAGCAAGTTAATCCTGCTGTGTTTCGTATTATGAGTGCAGAGAATCGGGGGTCCTTTTACTGAATTCGAGGTATTTCAAAGTAGTCCTCAGGGGTGAAATCGATCATTCTGCATTTTGGTTCTTAATCGAAGATACACGTAGATGTCTGTGGCCTCAGCTTCCACTTGCCAATATGTGGACTGTGTGCTCGCTTGTGTCCGTTATTCTATTTAAAAAAAAAGTTGTTTTATATATTTACGGTAGGTAGTTAGCCCACTAATCCATGAATGCTTGGAAAGTTATTTTAATTTAGCTTTGTAAAATGTGAAAGTGTCAACTGATGAGGCATATTAATATTCATCTAACATTTCGCCGCACCATATGATGTCCAATGTGTTGCTAAACTGCTCCCACGCGCTATGGAGTTCGGTTCAGCATTATTTCAAAGCTTTTAAGAATTAACATTATGCTAATTTTATTAATGAATACCCAGATTACATTTATTACTTTAATGTAATGAGGGTCATTTGATACTTGCTTATATTTTGGATACGAAATAGATGAGGATCATATAGCAGTAAGGCCTTCGAAAAAAACCAAGAACTCTGCAGTCTGTGATCACATACAAGATCGTCGTCGTAATCTGAATATAGAATCAAAATGTAGACGTGTGGTCATCCCTGTGGTTACATATTAACTATTTGTTATTCTGTTTTTAAGGACTGAGATGAAATGCCTCGTTTTCAATAAAAAGAGTTTCCCAATTCTCTACACTCATTATGAAACTGAAACACAGCAGCATTAAGTTGCTATTTTACGCTGATATTCTGCGGTCTTTCCCCGGTCTAGCCTATCCATTCTTGCTGCAATAATAATATTATATATATTAGCTGCAGCGTGGCTCTACCACGTTTCATAAGGTCTCTCGCAGTAGCGACTTTTTGAAACGATGGCGTAGCGTTTGCCTTTTAAAAGGTGATTTTGTAAGAGACAATTTTAAATAAATTTGACTTTGTCTGCGATTGTTAATCCTTAGTAATTGTCTCCACAACTAAAAAGGCCCAAATGCAGTCCATCATCAGACTTAAAAGCCCAATGAAAAAAACTGCTTTACTTTAAGTAAAAAGCTGGTGATATCTGCGGAATATTTACTTTTTACTTTACGAAAGTAGTATACCATGTTATGTACTCGTATTGAACGCCTTAGGCGGCATAAAGCACTCAAGTTGGAGAAAGGTCACTCTAGTTTCAGTGTACTCATTGGAGCGCCTTATACAGATTTTCGAGAGCCCTAGCTCGAAAGCTTTGTCCCCGTTTTTTTTTTCTATTACAGCGTTATGTGAGTGAATTATGTTAAGTGTCGTGATCGCGAACGAATACATATTGCTTGATTAATAACGTTAGAATGAATACGAAAATTACATCAGCGAATTAAAATGTATAATTTATTTTATATATTTACGTTTATGTTATAACAAGCTCATTTGTTAAAACAATACTTAAAAAGCCCGACTGCTGTAAAAAAAGTTAATTGAAGAGAGAAAAAGTTTATACTCTTTGTCACTCCACAACAGAGACGGAACCCCATACTATGTTAAAATCCATCAAGTCTGAATGACTTACAGAGTGCAGAGAAAAAAATCGACGTACATATACAATTAAACAATAAATATATACAATTTTAACTTTAATTTCCGACGTTTCGGGCTCTTTACAGCACCCATAGTCTCGAGGGAGACCGGCTACCCTTAGCTTTTGTATATTCATTTTTTAATCCGATCTACGCTGAAGCGAATTTAAAAAGTTAAAAATAAACGCGATAAAATCCGTAAAAGTAATTTCATTCA
Organism: Parnassius honrathi; assembly: GCA_018247895.1. Lineage (NCBI taxonomy): Eukaryota > Metazoa > Arthropoda > Insecta > Lepidoptera > Papilionidae > Parnassius > Parnassius honrathi. Next base: position 5,617 of record DWHP01006156.1, on the reverse strand, counting down.
ATGTGTACTATTTGCGTATATATAAGAAATCATTAGATATACATATACTGTGAAAGCGAGGTCCTTCCTCTGTAAAGTGGACGCATTCGTCACCACGGAGCAGTCGTCATCAGTCTGTGATTAGAACCTATTTTGTCATTGTGCTTTTATAACTACCTCGTGACGCGATCCTTCTTAGGATTTAGAAAATTCGGTCTTATTCAGATAAATCCCTGAAGTATTCTTACGATGTGCCACGACTGTATTGCTCATTACTAGAGTGTACGCTACCTCATTGGTCTAGTGATTGTAAAGGCGATTGCTGATCTTGAGGTCGCGGGTTCGATTCCCGAGTCGAGCCAAAATTAGTTATTGGGTTTTCTGACTAATTCTCATTAACCACTCGGAGTCAGGACGATGGTGGGGTTTGCAGGTAAAGGCGTTCGTCCTGTGCCTGATCTCTTTCCAGTCATGTTGTATTGCCGTCGCGACCTGTGCTGGTGCATGCACTCGGGCACTATAATACTGCCTTGCGTAGTTTACTAGCCTCTGTTGAGACAGGCCGTTGCCACAAAATGCGATCTGAAAGACATTATTAGCATTAGGCATTAGACCCACGGGATGATGTGGGGTACTGGATATTCTCACACCGAACTACACTATTGGTTTCTTTTTCCTTACGATTATAATGTGGGTGTCTTCAAGGAAAAATCATTGGGTTGAATCATTTCTGTATATCACGGTCCAATTAAAACTTTACTTTCACGTTTTCTTTTTTGGGTTGGGGGACTATTAATATTTGGACTTCAACAAGGTACTGATTGTAAAAGAAGCCAACTTATCAAAATTTTTTAGAACAATCTCAATTTTCTTAATTGATTAAGACGTTTACTCGGTTCTTTATTTATTTAAAGTTCTTTTACGTAATTCTTGCGTTAATTCGATTTCCCTGGGAAATGTCCGCCACAGCGACCCTGCGTTATTTTTAAAATTTCTTTAATTACATAACCATTTTAAAAATTGCCATTTGTTTATTTTACTGACGTTGTTTTTATTAGAAACCCGTGCATGCTTTGTAAGTTGTTTAGGTAACTTCTAAACCATAGTATTATAAAGCACACAGGTGTTACCATTATATAGCCTGTCAAAAGCCCGCTGCGTCACACGTGTAAGAATATCAGCTTCCTTATATCATCACGTGAGTGTCGCAAGAGGCGATAGAGGGAAACAAATCAGGAGATGGACAGCAGCGTCTGCCTAATAACGAATAAAAGTAAAAATAAAACTGTGGTTGCCAAGCCACTTGCCAAGCGTGGCAATTATGGTAAATATAGGGGGAAGTCTACGCTAAGCAGTGGACTTAATTAACATGCAACGGTATTGGTAGTTAGGTACTTGGTGGTAAAGAAACAACAAGTTTATAAAGTACCGAACGAAACATGTGATATTTTGTCACTTGGCACTATTTGAATAAATAAACAGCCTCGCATTGTGCAGTTTTATTTCTAACATCTTTTTCCCACAAATTGTTGGACAAACTACTCATAGATTGCGTTATAGAGGGGGAATTTGCCATAGGATTGCCAACTGCACTTTTTTAAAGTGCCGAACTACATTTTTAATTGCTGAGTTATTACTTGCTAGGTGATGAAAGACAATATCGTGACAAAACCAGCATCTCCAAGGAATGAAATATTGACACGAAAAGTCATCACCCATTACAACGCTATGGATTAATTGTTTTGTAAATATTACAAAAGTGAAGGAAGGCCTGTGCCCAACAGCGGGACGTAAATAAGGTGAATTTGTATACGTGGTAGAGCCACGTTGAAACTATATTATAGTTGTAGCACGAATGGGTCGGCTCGACCGGGGAAGACAACACCATCACAGAATATCGGCGTAATATATCAGCTTATTGCTGCTGTGATTCTTATGCTGAGCGTAGAGAATGTAACGTACACGTAAAAGGGTCTCTTTTTTAGTGAAAACTAGGCGTTCCATCTTAGTCTTCAAAGGTGACAACGCATCTGCATTTTGTTTGTTAATTGAATATAGATGTAGGTGTTTATGGATCACAACATTTATTTACCATTTGATGAACTGTGTGCTCTAAAAAAAATAACTTAGGCTTCTTTCTGGAACAGTCAATTAAAAACCAGGACTTAGAAAGTGTTTCCTTTAAACATAATAGTTGTTGAATAAATACAACGCTATCAAACGTATTCTACAGCGTGACTGTCCTTACCGTTACCGTTTCCGATCCAACATTCGCCTTAAACGAGCCTTACATGCTTGTGAGAATCATTTGGTACATCATAATTCCCACGCTACGTTTTATCTAATCTCCGTCTGATCGCGGATACAGATCTTTAAATTGTATAAGGCTTAATGTGTTATTGTGCTCGAATAAGATGTGAAATAAGCGAATATTTACGATCTCTGCCTTGAGTTTGTGCATGAATTGCTAACACCTCCCGCCATCCCTTGTTTAGGTGCACTATCCTCGCACCACTAATATGCGACCACCTCCCCGCAACACTGAAGTCTGGAGGTGTTCCTCATACTAGATTTTTATAGAAGAGAGGCAAACAGGCATGTGTCTCACTTGATGGCTAGTGAGTTGCAGGTGCTTTGTCGGCCTTTTAGAAAGGGAGTTCTTTTCTTGAATTGTTCTTCGTAGTATCGGCCCGGAAATATCGCCGGTGGTAAACAATTCTACATAGAGGTTTTACGAGAAAGAAAACCTAGTAAAACGCACAGTGGTGGACCGCCAAGCATTCAGATGTTGTGAATGGTATCGTGATTTTTGATGCGATCGTTCATGAAATTTTGCGGCTGGAATTAATCGGAGAAAAATGTCTTCAGAGAACTACTCGTGGTAGATGCGGTAAAAGACATAATTTTATTTAATTACGCGGATCTAAGCCAATCAATTTTACCATCTTTAACAATATCGATTACCGCAAAATGAGGTCTGATTCTATTAATTATATTTTTACTGACTTCATTATTGCCTGTGTTTTAAGCCGTATGCAACACCCAGTGTAAGACAAGACGTTGGTGCTTCAAATCACTAGAAACGTCGGGAGTTATAAATTAGGTAAAATTAAATGCAATAACTTTTGTTTTCGATTGATACCTGCATTATTGTTCTACTAATATATTATATTTTAATTTATTAACTATAATCTGTGATCTGCAACGGAATCGTGGAATGGGTAGGATATATTAATAGGGCGATGTTCAGATTTCGGATAATCGAAGACTATTTTTTTTAATTTTCGTTTTAAAAAAAATCTAGTTTTTTCCGGATCAAATATAGCACCCGTTACCCATGGCATTGCTTTTTATCTGTAAGAGAATTTCAATATAATCGGCTCAGGCTTTCTGATAATGAGCTCAGACACACAGACAGACGAATGTCTCTACATACAGTCTATAATTTAAAAATGGTTGTTCATATTTAAGAGGGTTTTAGGGCGAGCAAGTGTCCGTCGCGCTGTCCCAATGCGTTTTGCCAAACTTTACATGTGTTTGAGTTTTTTTATTTATCAGACATGTTTTCTCAGGAAATCTTCTTCCCAAAAATCTTTCACCGGCGAGCATATTGGGTTCAAACACGGGTTATGATTTTTAGTGCTTACTCTCTGAACTACAATGGCTATATTTTACGTATCAATTACACATTAAAATATTCTCTATAGTTCATTAGTTATTTTAAACTATAAACAAAGAACCGTTCCTACAACAGACACTCCCATGTATGGCGGAGTGGACTAACAGAACGCGTCACCTGATAACCTAATTGTATGGCTGTTATCACTATCGTGATCATTTTCCGTTTGTATCAAACGAAAATCAATTTATTGTTATTTATCTGTTTCAAAAATCAGGTCGAATATTCGTAATAAAATTACAACTTTCAATGTTTTACTGCAGGAACACAGCATGTCTAGCCAATTTAGTTTCTACAATCTTTAACGCTAATAAAACATGTGAATTCATTTATCATCATCATATTTAAAGTCTATCAAAAGTCCACTGTTGAAGCTAGGCCTCACCCAGAGATTGTCTCAAAGCTCGAACGGGGAATATTTGCCGTAATTGCCGCGCTTGGTGCAGTTACGGCGAATATTCCCCGTATGAGCTTTGAGTTCTCCGTTTTTGAAAAGCTGCGGTTACCACTCCGCCTGGGATTGCCAAAAGCAGTTTTCTTTATTTTCTAACTTTTACGAGAGCGAAGCTGCTGTCCGTCTCCTGATTTGCTTCCACCTGGCGCCTCTCACACACGACACGCACGGGACGATATGGGCTAGTGGATATTTTCAGATCGCCTCTAAACTTTTAGTTTATACGTCTTAAATTAATAAATTTGTGTTTGTTTTGTTTCAGGTACGCACAGAAAAAATTCATACCCTGTTGTTTTGTCTTGAGGATTTTACATCACGTGTCTTATATTAAAACTTAAAGCTACAGCCTACGTACGTCCCACTGCTGGGCACAGGCCTCCTCTCATTTCGGAGAGATCCGTCGTAGCTCATGTGGGCTAAACGCTCGCTTTAAAACATCTAATATTATTAAGATATTTATTCGGCAACGAAAATACGTTTTGTTTTATGTTATGGTACTTTTTGGTATTTAGGTGTCACTGCTGGTTTTACAATATTTTATTGCATACTACCGTCCCGCCCAGACTTCGCACGTGTAATTCCTGGATCTCTACAACAACGGTACCTACCGGGTCTAGTTGTGAATCTAGAAACCAGCTCAAAAATATTTAAAAAAATCATCGAATCCGAACCAGACGGTTTCGGAGTTCAGTGACAAACACACAGAAGAATTTATATTAAAGATTTTTTAATATAATAAAAAAGATCTCCGGCTCTCTACACTCACCATATGAAGCACAGCAGCATTAATCTGCTATTTTGCGCTGGTATTCCGTCTATATAGCCTACCCCGGTCAAGCCGACTCATTCGTGCTGCAACTATAATAATATGGCGTGGCATTTTATATGCGCTGCTATTTTACGCCGCTTTTCTATACTGTGGTGTTTTGTTGTATTACTTATTGTCTGTACCAAGAAAAGATCATATTATGTCTGTTTTTAGTAATTTATTTTAATGACGTTTCAAAATATCCGCTTACAGCGCCGTGAACAGTTTGATGAAATCTGGTAGCATTGTTTGTGCTTTTATGTACTTATTTGCAGGAAAGAGAAATGTACGAGCTTAATAAGGTATTATTTTTTAATATAATAGTCTGAATCTTAACGGGACGGTGTGATAAGAGAAGTGTGGTTTGCAAAATGATGTTGTGACCAGGATTAAGAAAGCTTGCTTCGGTGATTTGGTCATATAGAAAGAGTGAACGAAGAGGAGTGACTAAGCAAATCTGGGGGCACGGCAGTGCCCCCGCCAAGTCGAGCAAAAAAGCGGCACGGCCGTAACATACTTTTCTCGAAGCAATTCAGGCCATTTTTGACTACCTATAACTTCGTAGTCAATAAAACCGAGTAGGTATAAACATGGTATTTCAAATTTCATTCAATTTGAATCAGTAGTTTAGGAATTAAAACTAGTCAAAATTTCTTAATTTTGTCACTCACTGACTGACCGATCATCAAAACTCTAA
>DWHP01006155.1:0-11548 GCA_018247895.1 Parnassius honrathi | reverse complement strand
AAACCTCTGTCCTGGGAAGAACCAGCAGGAAACCCAGTGAGACCAGTATTTTTTTTCAATAATAGCTTACGCTTACTTAGCCAAGTTTAAACAAGTGTCGCCATAATTATACGCGACGATAGCAATTATTTCAATTGACATGTGTGTCAACTACCCGACTGAAAGCAATCAACACATTTTAGAAACATTAAAGAGTTTATACATTTACCCATTTTTCTCATCAAATTTCGTTTGGAGTTCTTTTTCTGTAAACTTTTGCAATTCGCCCATTTTACTTATTTTTAACGTTTCGCACACATTGTCGCCAAATTTACCTCCTAAGTGTTTCACTTTCTTAATTGACAATGATCTGCAAATAAAAAAAAATAATAATATCACACTAGAGATTTAATTTTGGAATTTCTCACTTTTCAACCTGATTGCCAAGACTCGACCGATTGATAAACGAAAGGACTTGCACTTAAAAATGCCAAACTCAAACTCCGCAACCTGATGGTGGAGAGCAGCATCATCAATCTGTCCAGTGAGTATGTGCAAATGTTTTGAGAAACACTAGTCAGTTGATGCATTCATTGTAAGGCCGATAAAAAGATGTGTGCACGAAAACAAAAGCTCAAAATCCAAATACGATATTTTAATCACTGTTAATATAATATTTAATCAATTAACATAACAATATGAAATATTTATCACAATTCTGTCATTAATTACAGCCTAAAAGTGCACTGTTAACTTAGGTTTCCCCTATAGATGGCCTCATAATGGGGATATCTGCCATAGTTGCCCTGCTTGGCAAACGGGTTGGCAATCGGAATTGTTTTGTAGCTAGTTATCGGTAATAAGGAGTTGTTAAAATAGTTGTAACTAAACTACACGGTAACTCAATTACTAAAAAGAAACTAAAATTATCAAACAGTCCTACTGCCCAGTAAATAAGGCCAACAACCTTTCCTCGCTGAAAGACTTTTGGGCCTGTGTAGACCACAAGAACTGATAGAATCCACAGTAAATGGCGCAATAAATATGTAGTTGTTTACGCTCGTTTCGAGCGCGGAACCGGTTTGATAGCGGGTGGCGCGGGGAGGGAGTCGCCCGCGCGCCGCCAGCGAGCCACTAAATAATTTGGATTGTATGGATTGTAGTCTAGAAGAATCGAGTGTGTACGTCTCCAGTGTCGTTTGTAGGTCGCGAGAAATAATATAATAATTGCTTTGCATTACGACCGCCATCTTACGTTATCGTGTCTGTTCCTATCGGTGATAACGAAACTTTCTTGCGTTTGGAGTGATTAAAGGACATTTTATGCCGTTATTGGCATTGATATGTGGCTTGTGTAGCATTTTGATATAGTACGAAGTGATTTTGCTTGGTTGATCGAACGCTAAACTTTGTGATTCGAAAGGAGGTCGCGTTACTATTAGACTATAGTTTTGTGCTAAGTGACGTTAGACTGGAGTTCGGCGCCCGGAAGTGAGGGCATCCTGTGAAGCAGTGCAACGACAGTGGGTGTTGCCGCCGACATCGGTGACGTCAGATCACGTATGATACACTTTCTTACACATACACACCCACACTACCTTTACATAACTCTGACTTCGCCTTGTGGTCGACTCTACTCCGGAAGGTAAGTTGGTTTGCTTGCTAGTCAAATAATTCTCCATTTGGGTCCTCCCCTTTGTTGCTCGTCGAGTTGGATTACTAAGGGCCCTAATCCCATCAACTTTTGTCGGGGCAACTCAGGGCCGTAACAATGGGTATTTTTCTATACAGTAGTTATTAGTGTTCTTAGTTATTAGGATTCTGAATCTCTTAAGCATCTAGGGAAGCTAAAGAATTATTTGTCTCAAATATTGTGAATTGAATTTTGGAGTTTATTCAGTTAAGATCAAAGAATGCTGTAACTTTGTCTGATGGTAAAATTACTAGTGTCTGTACAAAAGGTTACAAAGAAATTAAACTTCAAATAAGTATCAATAATATCTATACTAATTCCTTTTATTAACAAGTATACAATTTTCTTAAAAATATTTAATAGGACGTGGTAACAGATTAAAAATCGAGAAGGTAAAGTATTTGAAACATGAATAGCCATTGGCTATTACGATTACTACGTATGTAAGCGTATTGATATGCTATTGCTAGAAGTATAAATAAAATTTTAAGAAAGCGATATAAACCTTAAACGTAAACAATAATGGTGTACTTAGTACTGTTACTTAGCTTAACAAATCAAATGTACCTCCACGTAAGCCAATAATTACCACACAAGTTAAAATCGCATCTACTTATATAACATAAAACGAGAAAACGACACGGCGCGAACAGTGTCATCTACGTACCGATTGTAGAATCGTGAATTTTCAGGTGCAGCAAGAAGGATTTTCGGCGACAATGGGAGATACAAGTGAGCCCATCGCCACACTATCGACTTTCTTGTAGAACTATTCCTTTCACAATTGCCAGATTGCTAGTTGTGGTTCAATGTCTGGGTTCAATACGACATATTTCGCAGGCATTTTGTTTTCTACTAACTTTCTAGTCACAATTGAGATGCATTCTTCTATAGATAGGCATGTAAAACTGATCTTAGTTTTAGTGGCAAAATCTCTTGTGTGTCGTATCAGTGGTAACAGTATTTTCGCCAAATGTTGAGCCAATTTTTATTTCATTGAATCAATTTGCCGCACTGTTAGTTGTAGGGGAGCATTTGGTTTGTATATTCTGGATAACCCATACAACTTGGCTGGTTTGGTACATGGTAGTAATATCTAATTTACGTCAAGACATAATTTTTAGGAGCATTTCTTTATTACATCACTAGTTGTTTTAAGCACATTAGTGGTTTTTACCTGTTTGTACTTACTTTCGAGCGATAAACAATTTTTTTAAATAGTTTTCTAAAATATTTTAATTAATAACATATTCCGGTCACGTAAGGAGAATTGAAATAACTGGCCAGATGGGCACTTTGCCAAAACCAATAGCACCTCTACCACTATACACGTATCAGCTGTCTTGTGACACGCGTTCATGCTGAAGTTGAATATAACCATTTTTTGCTATGAATTATTTAAAATATATATTCGTGGTGACTCAAAAGCTAATCGTTGGCCGTAATGTCATTCGACTTAATTTTGAAAAATTATATTTTTAATAAAATAAAATATTTATCGCATGTAAAGGTTCTGTCGTTCTGTTTTTCGGTGACGTAAAGGTTGTGAGAAAAATTCGTGTTTGAAATTTTTTAAATAATATTCAAAGACGTGAAACCTGCGCATCGAGGCAGTGTAGGTGAACCATTACTCGCTCTAAAATACCTTAAGGAATGAAGGCTGCTGTGACCAGCTGTAGAACGTATGGACATGTCACTTTTTATTACTTTTACTTTAAGCAATGAAGTAAAGCAGTACATCGTGAGGGAAGATGAAGAACAGTGAAGTACGATGAACATATGTCTGATAAACAAATTATTGCGAGTATGTTTGAAGTCTGGAACGAGGCGGTCTTTATTTTTTTAACTACACTACACTTCCTTTAAAAGCGTTGCCGGCTTTTAAAGGAAGTGTAGACTCTTTTCTTGAAGATCCCTAAGTCGTATTAGTCCGGTAAAGTCGCTGGTGGTAGTCGATTCCATAAGGAAGTTGTGCGAGAAAGAACACTTCTGGTAAATCGCACAATGGTGGACCGCTAATCATCCAGATAGTATGGAGTATGAATGGTGGGTATAGCGAGTTCGGTCGCGATGTGCGATCGTGAAATTATTCTGAAGAAATTCTCCGTGCACTCCCCGTGGTAAATGCGACAGAATATGCAAAGAGATGACATCTCATCGCAGCGCCAATCACTCAAGCCAATCAGAAAGAACTCGGTGCTAGAAGATTAGAACCGCTCTGCGCTGGATGAGATGAGAAGGGACTGGTACTGGGGTGCCCCAGCCCAGAGATGAGAACACTATTTCACGTGAGGCCGAACTAGCGCCTTGTCTTTGCAAGCGGTGTGCTGGCATGAAATACTGTTCAGCTGTAGAACACCAAACTTTAGATAGAGATGGCAGTATAACCATCTCGTTTAGTTTAGAGGTGATCGTGATCGTTGTCTTCTGCATAGGCTTTCTGCCCAGCAGGTTTCGGGCCTAAGGGTATGCCCCCTTTACCCGGATTTTCCTCATGGCCCACGACTATGAGCCAGTCCTGGGAGCCTCAATTTTGGCATTTATAGGTAGTATGATTCTTGGTAGAGTGGAAATAATGGTTTTACCGTAATCGGTAAAACCATAATAAAAGGAGGTTGTCTGATATAAAAGTCGATGTTCGCCTGTTTGCGGCATTGTCGGATATACTCAACTCCCTAATCTATATAGGGAGGAGTTTCCTTGGATAGGGTCGCCCTTCCGGAGGCCGTGTGGCCCGTTGTCAACGCGGTTGAACATACCGCGCGCCAGCCGGACCACAAATTCTTGAAAGCTCTCTGTTTTAAGGTTGGCCGCTATAACGTCATTCCGGACGTAGTGACCCGCACCGACAATGATCCGTAATGTCAAATTCTGCTGGGCCTGTTCTGTTCTGTTCTGTCGATCGCTCAGGAGCGCATACCAGGTCGGAGCAGCGTACGTCAGCAATGGTCTTACATACGTTTTGTAGGCTTGGATGCCAGGACTGGACGGAGCGTCGCCCGCGCACATCGGGCTTTGAGAACGACGAAGTCGAATTGCGCAGTCATGCGCAGCATCGTGTCGATCCGGCACCCAAGGTAAGTCACGGCCTTCTCGTATGCGATCTCCTGGCCTCTGAGGGTTATTGGCGGTGGAAATCTTCTGAAGCGGCGAGTGAGCAGAGCGGTCGTCTTACCAACATTGACGGCCATCCTCCACTCATCCAGTCATGGTGGCAACTGGTGCAGCAGACGTTGTATCCTGGCAGTGGCGATGTGGGCTCTTCTGGAAGAGGTGAAATCGGCACTATCGTCTGCAAATAGCGCCAGCTCTACGTCGTCCTCCCATTCGCGCAGGTGACCTGCCAGGGTGGGGATGTCGTTGGCCTAAGCCGCGTACAGGACTGGAGACAGACAACTGCCCTGTGAAACACCATCTATTATGGGTCTTATTGCGGACTCGGCGTCCTCTACACAGACGCAGAACCTCCTGTCCGCGAGGAATGACGCCACTAGCAGGAGGGATACTGGTCTGATCTTCTGGCTTGTAGAGTAGTCCCGAGTGCCACACCCTGTCGAACGTCTTCTCGATGTCAAGAAAGACGCCCAAGGACGTGCGGCCGTGGTTGTGCTCGACCGCAAGCAGGTGCAGCACACTCTGGTCAGCTGTGTTGCTGTTGAGTGATCCCTCCTGAATCCGTGCTGCTCCACCCGAAGTAGGAAGCACGAGCGGAGGCATCTTAGCAGCAATCATTCGAACAGTTTAGCTATGTGCGGTAGCAGCGTGATCGTCCTGTAATTGGCAGCTCTACGCCTGTCCTTACCGGGTTTCGGCAAGACGATGATTTTGCCTTTCTTCCAGTCCAGTACGCAGGGGTTGGAGCGTCGGTTCCTGCCCAGCCGTGTGCTTAGACACGGCGGGCGTGAGCGCCGCTCTCGGTGTGGACTCCTTTTTCGGCGACGACGTTAGCTTCCTGGTTGGAATGTGAGAGTACGACGGTACTACTCTGGTCCGTTCAGGGTTGAACAGGTCCTTATAGGCGATTGACCGGTCCGAAACGCCTGGACGGTCCGGTGGTTTCCTTGTTCGAGGGGGAGGGGGCTCCCCCTTGTCCGACATGATATAAAAGTTTTCTACGTACGAATTGTTGCTTGTGGAGTAATCTACGGGCCATATCAATCTTACCAAACGATCGGCAGCAGGTAGTGGTGGTGGGAGATGGTGACGGCTGCGACTCTTGGGGCACTGCCTAGCCCTTTCACAACGAAAGGGCTGAGGGAAGTGCGTATGGTGGCACTTTAAAGAACGCGACTGGGCACAGCAAGCACGAGCGCTTTAAAGGGCCTAAAGTTCTGCCTAGGGGCCGGTGACCTCGAAGCCTTTCGGAGTATAAGGACTCGACGATCGGCGGAGTATGTCGTACCGGCGGTTGTATGAAGCCACTGCTAACTACACACAACGCAAACCTAAGAGATCCTTAGTTCACAAAACGTCTGATTCTGCGATCGTCAAATCGCTTGCGAAGCGTGACGTGTAAGACAAATCCTTTCTAATAGGGGTCCAAACCCGGACCGTCCATACAAACGTAATATTATCCAATGGGCAAATCATAGTGATTTCTTAAAGATTGTACAACCCTATTAAATGGTACAGTACAATATTATTTTAAGTACTATTAAGTACTACCGTCCAAAAAATAAGGAAAATTGTATGGAATAAAACTAATTTTATGGAATATATCACTAATGTGAAGCACCGACGTATCGAGAAGTCTGCTGTATATCAACATGTTCAGATTTGTGCCAAACATTATATCAAATTTGATACACCAAAAATCCTCGCAATAGAATACCGATTCCTACAAAGGATGATTCGCGAGGCTATTGAAAATTAAAAAAAAACATCCTAATTTCAATAGAGAAGATGGCTGGGTGCTACCATCTGCTTGAGATCCCATTATTAATAAAATTAAATCCATAGTCAAGCATACTACTGCAAGAATTCAAGACACTGTTAGTTCGTTCTGCGTAGATCAGACTAAAAATAAATATTTAAAAGTTGAAGGTACCTAGCCTTCGTTAACTGACATTGTGATGTCAAATACCTCAGTTCCTCCCGTGACCATGGGTGCTGAAAAGTTCCCGAAACGTCGGGAATTTAAAAAGTTATAATTAAATGCGATAAAATCCTTAAAATTAGTTTTATCCCATGTGATGTTCTTGCGTAAATATAAGAAATCATTAAGGAAAATTGTAGTTCATCGGAATAGAAAAATAGAAGTTTTCTTCTACGCGGATTCCTTGTGGAATCGACTTACACCAGAGATTTTTCTGGACCGATACGACTTGGGGACCTTCAAGAAAAGAGCCTACTCCTTTTTTAAAGGCCGGCAACGCATCTGCAATTTCCTTGGTGTTGCAGTTGTTCATGGGCGGCGATAAGCACTCATTATCAGGTGAGCCGTATGCTCGTTTGCCCCTTCTTCTATAAAAAAAGAATAAAAATAAAAACTGTCTCCTTGTGTTCATAACACTTTTCTTTAAATTAAAGCGGCAAACGAAATTTCAGTCCATCTCATGGTAATGGGCTACTGGTATCCATCGTACCTATAGCTTCAAATAAAAAGACTACAGGTGAGTTTCAACGTCTGTGAATGTGCTAACTGTCACAGAAGTTGAATTTAATCAATTAAATTAAAATTAAATTGAATCACACCCTTCAGATAGAACGCATCAGTGCACTCACCGCTATTTGGTGTTTGGCGGCAAATTTAACAATCAAATTGCGACAAGAAAATGAATGCGGATATTCACGTAAAAGTTTTATGAGTCATATCCCAGCACGTTATAGGGCCATTATTTTGAACCTGAATAACTTAATACACAGCTTAACTTATTTAGGTATTGTAATTTTATAAGTATGACCATAGCAGGCTTACTTCCGCAGCATATGCTGTAAAAAAGATTAGAGGCCTTCCATGTGCTGAAACAACTAGATTAAATTATTTTAGTTATTTCCATAACATAATGCCGTATGGAATCTTGCTATGGGGTGATGCGACTAACATTGAAATTATTTTTGCTTTGTAGAAGAGAGCGATGAGAGCAATTTAACCCGGGTTCGAAGGAATGTCTTAGAGAAAAATTTAAAGAAATGAATATATTAACTGGCCTTTCAATTTAATTAAGAAAAAATAATGTATGTACACATGAGTTTTATTAAAAATAGTGATGTAGGTACATTCTGTAAGTTAGTTATACTAGTTACTTGACTCATAAGATCTGTCAGTAGGTAATTCTTTCGTGGGGCAATTTTTCCAACAAAGTCCCAGAAAATATGCAGGCCTTATAATCAAAAGGTGTAAAAATTTTATTTATCGAAAATTGTTTAGTAAGCGTTATAATACTAGTAAAGAATAGGTACATGTGATCTCTACCATGCTATTTCCAAATTTTTTCATACTATTTTCGTATAATATTATGTTGTAAATTACGCTAAAAAAATTCTCGTTGGGTTTCTTGCTGACTCTTCCTAGGACAGAGGTTTTTTCCGAACCAGTGGTAGAGCTGAAATAACTTTCAATAAGTATTTCTGTAATTTATATTCAATAAAAATTGTTCTATTTTATTCTGTTTTACTCATATTACTTCACACTTCACAGCATTAAGGATTACTTCTAGTGGAGAGCTTGATTATCCGAGATTGATCCTTACTGGCGCCAGGGGAAGACTAAGGAGATTTTTAAAACAAGCACGTTCAGAAATCATGAAAAGCATTATATGTGAAACTAAATTTCTGTTATTAGGTAATAAACAGCGGATTTTTAATAGATAAGGATCTACCAGTATATTTGCCTTGATGCAACACGCATTAGGCAGACTTTGCGTATCTACAGATTTTTATTGGCTAAAACGTACTTGTTAAAGTCAACACCTTTTTATTCAATTTAGGTCTAATGGTATTAAGAAGACGCTGCTTCTCATCTCTTGGTTGGTTCCCTCTGCCGCCTCCTACGGCACTCACGGTACGATGTGGCTTTAGTGGATATTTACATCGCAACTACAATAAACTGCGGTTGGCAACAACGATGGTGTAGATGCTAAGTGGATGCTTTGGCCCAGACATGGAACTAGAACTAGAGGACTAGGGTGCAACGCCTAGTTTCCAGTAAAAAAGGGATACATAGCAGTTTTAAGGTACTATTTTACGCTGTTATTCTGTGAGAGTGTGTTCCTTCCCCGGTCGAGCCGACCCATTTGTACTACAACCATAATATAACCGCAACGTGGCTCTACCACGTGTATAAAATATATGTAGTGACGGTGTAAGATCCATCACACCATTTTGTTTTATCGGTGATAAGAGGCGATTTTGGGAAATGCTTGCAAAAACTTATGGCGTCCGATAGATGGCAGTATAAACAATTCGTTTAGAGTAGACTTAAAATACCAAACCCTCTCAGAAATGAGCGGAGGCCTCTGCCCAGCAGTGGGCCGTATATAGGCTGTAACTTTACTTTGCTTCAAAATACCAAGACCGCAGGGAACAGAGTTGTAAGACTTCTGGTACTAAGATCGTCAATCCGATTGCCAAGTACAATGGACGACACACACGGTCAGTTCAAGTGATAATTCCAACTGATCAGTTCAAACTGCACGCATCTGCGTTTTGATTATTAATCGAGCATAAATTTAAATGTCTATGGGCCACAGCATCCACTTACCACCAGGTGGACTGTGTGCTCGTTAGTCGCCTATTTTAAAACCTATTCTATAAAAAACACAACTAATGTTATGTTTATATAGACCAAATTAGTGAACATTACTTACCACAGTTGCATTTAGACATTTAATAATGTAAAGTGTTAAAACCACGTAGATTTGTGTTATCCTTAAGTTATGTTAGACGAAGAGATTTTACCTGGCATAGTTTTGGGATACCCCAAGAATCTATTTACCTCGTTGTCACAAGAATAAATTAAGAGTTAACTTTAAAAAAAGAGCCCAAACATTTTTTTCTTTTGACAGTTAAACTCAACGGCGTATCACTATTCGGGTCACATACATCCCCTCCTACAAAACAATGGGTAGGTAGCGCTCCTTTAGTCGCAGGAAACGGCGCACGCGTAAGTGTTACAAAATGGCCGATACCGCCATATTTTAAAGCGTCGAGGCAGTTATAAGTCTGTCTGGATGCTATGGAGACAGTGAACCATAAAGGGAGAGGACATCCTGGTTGATTTCCGCTCAACAGTTTTGGCTTAGGGTTCGAGGAAATGCGTGATTTAAATTCACTTCGATGTTGGGACTACTTCCGTATGACAGTCAAGTGCCATGAAAATATTTCGGTGACTGTTCAATAAACTTCCTGATTTTTTCTATATTCTCCAATCTGTAGTTTAGTTACCTCACGCGCAAATTGCGCGCGTTGTTATGGATATGCTAGATTTTTATAATTTATAAAACGTAGTGTTGGGGCATTAGGACTTTCTTATGTATTGTAAAGGCAGTTTATACACATAAATTGCACAGGGACAAACATCATAATCATAAAAAATCATAAAAAAGTTGTAGCGCGAATGGGACGGCTCGACCGGAGAGCGACCACGCTCTCACAGAATACCAGCGTAAAATAGCAGCATAATACTGCTGCGTTTCGTATAGTGAGTGTAGACATCCGGAGAATCTTTTTTACTGGAAACGAGGCGTTCCATCTTAGTCTTCAGGCGTGACAACGCATCATCTATGGACCACAGCATCCACTTATTATCAGGTGGACTGTGTGCTCGTTTGACAACCATATTTTACTTAAAAAAATCGAGATTAGGAGCAATTATCTGTAGGCCATACAAATACTTGTTGCTTAGGAGCAATTATCTGTAGGTTATACAAATACCTGTTGCTTAAGAGCAATTATCTGTAGGTTATACAAATACTTGTTGCTTAGGAGCAATTATCTGTAGGCCATACGAATACTTGTTGCTTAGGAGCAATTATCTGTATGCTATACAAATACTTGTTGCTTAGGAGTAATTATCTGTAGGTCATACAAATACTTGTTGCTTAGGAGCAATTATCTGTAGGCCATACAAATACTTGTTGCGTGCGGGATTCAAAGCCGCAGTTGATTGTTCAGCAAAAGCGCGGTGGATTACTCTGCATCTGCAGGCATTACGCCGAATTGATGGCACGATACGCAGACCACCACTTTCATTCTTAAGCCAGCCTATTTGTATTTGTTATTTTTATCATCATTTTTCAAGGTTTTAAACGAAACTTTTTTTATAATTGTGACAAGCGAGCACACAATCTAACTGATGGTAGGTGAATGATCTACCCTCGATTAAGGTTCAAAATTCCGATGCGTTTTCACCCCTGAGGACTAAGATAGAACAACTCTTTACCGGTAAATTGTGTCTCCGATCCTCTACGTTTACCAAACGATACAGCATAATTCTAATGTTAAACGCGTGTCCCTACAGCGGTCTAGGCGACCCACGCTCTACCAAGTTGGGTAGCACAGTGACCAAACGTAGTAACGCTGCAGGGTTGTGGATTCGAATCACGCAAAGACCAACTGTTTATAATATGCCATAGCCTACAAATAATTGTTTCTGTTCTGCACGTTAGCCATGTATAATTTATGTATTTTAAAAATCCTCCACTAAAGAAACAAAATTGCACCAAAATTGGACCAAAACTCAATAAAATATGTAGTATATAAAGTGCGTAATGTGCGTTTTAGAGGACCTCCAAATTGACCGATTGATGACGATGATCTAAAAATCAACTTCGGGCAAAGGTCACAGTTACAACCTCCGAATAAAACCATAGTTAACCATCCTAAATATTCGATATATACACATATATATGTATATATATGTATATATATATATAT